>LPNX010881541.1:0-119349 GCA_001517045.1 Pseudotsuga menziesii | reverse complement strand
AGGCAACAAAGCTGATTCACCTCACCTAGTCTTGCTTTCCTATGTGCCTTAAAACACTGAAAAAGTAGGCAATAAAGCAGAAAAAGCAGAAGGGCGCCTAAGAGGCCAGGAATAAAGCAAATTTGATTCCTAAGGCTTTCCCAAGCGCTACATGAGTCAATAATGGCAAGTTTGACCTCTATGGATAGGCAATTAGCAACTTGCACATGGTGGGACTCATGGACTAGGAAAATAAGACAAAAATAAATGAATTAATGTCTAAGTGGGTAAATACTATGGGTTGATTATTCTAACACCCCCACCCCATTTCTGCGTCGACTTACTACTGGTCGATGAGGTTAATCTCAAAAACCATAATCATTTGCTAAGGAAATATTCCCACTCTATTTATTTAAGGAAACAATCCCAATATTTTTGTCTTTGTCACCTAGTTTGTACATGTATGAATCGAAAATGGTGGACAAGGCTCGATTATGTGTTTGATGCCTTTTTCAATTAAAAGTTTATGGATAAAAACATGAATTATAGATAAAACATTTGTCATGAAAGTTGATATAGAATCTATATTCTATGTCACCGAGCAAGGTATGTTTTTCTATTTCTTTTTCTTCACAAAACCCATCAATCATTTTTTAAACCCACTCATATAGGTTTGTTAAATCAATGTTGCATATCTTTAATCAACAATGATTCTTCATAATCTACCAGCGTGGTCATTTACGATAATTAAGGAATCTTTTGATTTACTGAAGAACAAATTATATAAAATTTTCATACGACTCAATGAAAATGTTGACTTGTTTCTTATGGCATAATTTTGAATGTAATTTGCAAATTTTTCTATCCCACTATTTACAAATTTATTCCTTACTCAACATTTATTTGCAGGTGCTCATCATTTGTCCCAATTCAATATAATCAGCAATGGAACCAATGTTGTAACCTGATGGATTACATGTGGTTACCAGTAGTGCAACATAAGCATACAAGCATACACATAACATTCATACATTGAATGAACATTTAAGAAAGTAATGGTAAATCCAACAACAAGCCTCTATATTATATCACCAAACCATAATTTCCAAGGGAAATAACAAAACTATCTCTTCACGGCTCACCAATCTATATTTATATAATATGTACATTTAGTTAGAAATTTATAACTGTGTAACTACCCGACAACCGGATTAACTGATTCAACTAGACTAGAGGACCAAGTGGGTGGTCGATCGAGAGGACCTAGTTGACCATTGACTAGGCCGGCGTCGAATATCCAGTTTCCCAATGTTTATCAACATATGTCATGTCTTGTAGAGTCCAATGACACAATTCATAATTAAATCTTTGATATGGTAGAGATGTATATAAATAGAAAGATATTGTCAACACCTCGAATGGAATTGTGTAATGAATATTTGACACATTACTACTTGTTTCCATACAACAATGATAGTCCTTGTACCTTTTGATTTTTGGTTGCAGTATAATTTTCCATTGTTTTTTCGAACTTATAATGGTAGATTTTGGTATGTTTTTTCAACTATTTGAATATAGTTGGATACACGCTAGATTTTGAGATGTACTTTTGGATTCTTGCATGAAAACTTATTTAACTTAAGTAATAATTATTGCGAAGCTAGAATTTTCCTTCAAGTCTTTCTCATGCCAAGTTCGTCATATTAAGAAGTCATAGCTTTCAAACTTTGTGCTTTAATGCCACCTCAACTCTTTATCATTTTAGATCTATATAGTGTTGATCTACATACTTTAAGACAAAGGATATTTTTAAGGCCATATAGTGTTGAGAAAAGATTAGTGATTTAGATGAAATCTCTTAATGCCCTTTCACAACATATTGTTTAGTATATTTTGAATGTATCTAGCTTGTATGTGTCAATTCTATGTGCTTTCTTTTTTTTATTGATTGTATTAGCACACATTTTGGGACTAACCCATGGGTAGAAATAATGCATAATTAATTATAAATAGGACATGATTGCAAGGTAGAAGAAAATTAGGTGAGAAAATTGTATCATATGTATTTAAACTAAACTACATTACTATCTTTAAGATCCTTTACAATCAATTCCTTTTGTGCCATATGCAATTGGACTCTTTAAGTCTTTCATTCACGAGTTAGCACGCTTGTTTATCTTGTTGTATAACTTAAAATTTGAATATATGATTTGATTTATGTTTATATTATGTATAGTTTATTTATATTTAGGTTGTTATTTATGCACCAACATTAATTATATCCACGATATTCTTTGGTAAGGAGATAGAACCAACAACATATTGTGTGAATCCACAATCATTCTTATTCAAACATTGGCTGTCTCATATGTACTCATTGAGAAACTTGTTCATTGTATTCTTATATTATGTTGAGGTTGTATTTATCACTATAGGTGGGATAATTGTTCAAAACCAATTCAAATGAATATCTTGAGGACCCAACTTGGGTCTCTTCTTGCTAGCTTGGACCTTGACACACTAAGTGATATTTTCAACACTTTTGCATCTTCAATAATTTGGCACCTTTGACATGGATTTCAACATGATCTCTTAAGCATCCATATGACATCACTGAAACATATGTAGGTTAATATATGTTATATCTCCTTTCTCCATTTCAATTTTACATGTTACTATGAACATATATCCTTTCTCCATTTCAATTTTACATGTTACTTTTATAATCTAGTTTCTTCCT
The DNA here is from genome assembly GCA_001517045.1 of Pseudotsuga menziesii. Lineage (NCBI taxonomy): Eukaryota > Viridiplantae > Streptophyta > Pinopsida > Pinales > Pinaceae > Pseudotsuga > Pseudotsuga menziesii. The sequence goes on along the minus strand of LPNX010881541.1, from coordinate 116,630 downwards.
ACTTGACCATGTGGTAATTAGATTTTATTTCTTCCCTCCCTTTCTGGACATCTTTTGGTTTTCATTGCTTGCCACTAAATTTCTCTTTTTGTTTCATGATTTATACAATAAAACCACACATGGTACATGTATAGGTCCACTTTGTATATGTATGATGGGGATATGGGTTTCTATTTTGGTCACAAACTTAGCTCCATCACGTGGTGATTTCTTCCGTATGTTAGGGTTTTTTCTCATGCCACATTTTTAATTCGGTGCCTCCTTTATTTCTCTGGCATCCTTGCACTTGTATAATATTATTAACTTGTTTTTATCTTTGTATTATATTTTTTTTCATCTTTTGACTTTGTTAATCAAATCTTTCACTCCTCTAGTCCTTCCAAACTACAACACTTTCAATGGTCAAAAGTGTAGTGTATAGAATTTACACTTCATATCCATACACATATTTCGTTAGATAATCTTGTGTGGAGTTTACATTGTGTACTATATATTATATACCTACTTTATGATGACATTAATGTCCTCCAACTCATCCTTGCGTGACTAAGATATGCTAAGGATTTCTTTTGAAATTCTCTGATATGTTCTAAAAGTTTTCTTGGGTCACCCATTTGATTTTTAGTACTATGGTAGGGCCCCTTATCATAAAATTAAGTTGTTTCAACCCTTGTCTACATATTTGGACTAGTAGACACTTTGGATACCCTAACCGAGAAACTACTTGGATGAATGGAAATATTCCAAGCCTCATGCACTTAATGGAATCCTAATTAGTTAAGAAGCCTTACAGTAACCCTTATATATCACCAATATATTAGGGAATTATTATTTGGTAGCTTAATTCATCAATTTATTTTTTCAACAATTTATGCGCATGCTATTACCCGTAAATTCTTTTGGCTAAATTGTGTCCGAGTTTCACAATTCACCAATTCTTGAAAAATAGAGGGTTGTTTTCGACTGTCATAATTTTTTTTTGGCCCAAACTCCTTCGGATTAGATTTTGAAAACCCATAGTTTAAATAATGCATAGAAAATACCACTTCCGTGGTGAGTGAAAAGGCTAGTTGCACCACTCAAGAGACCCAAATTCTATTTATGTCACACCCCATATCATTGTTATTAGTATTTTGTTTCACTCTCTTACATAGCAAATATAGATGGATTTAAATTTTGTAGTGATATTGTGATAACCTTCCATATTCCACAAGCTTAATATTGTTGGATCGTCTATCTCCATTAACACTCCACCCATCAAAAGACACTTATAAAATGTGCGTTTCATTGGGTTGTATTTCCCTTTGTCGGATTGATCAATTGATTCTGTGGTGTTTTTGACTCTTTTCAACAGTCTCACTTTTCTCAACCTTCTTTCCCATATCACAATAATATTAACACATGCTTGTGACTGAGGAAGTAATCTTATTCACCACAGGAAATCAAGTCACTCATACTTGCACTTAATTGTTTTATATTTAGTTGTGTTTGTGGCTTTCTTACTTTAATTTTATTGTTTTGGATATAAATTATTCTCGTGCTAATGATTTATGGAACAACTATGTTAGGATATTTCATGCATACATTTTAAGATACCAAGTTAGACCCCCTCTTTAGGCAACTAAACCATTAATGAAAAGATAACAAAATACCAACAATGAATATTGAAAATTCTTAAGAGAAAAGTCGCAAACTTACCAAATTCAATTGAGATGAAGATGATGATGATAATAATAATAGTAATGTTGATGATAATGGTAAAAAAAAAAAATTTAACAAATACATAATCCACCAACCACCATTGATAATGAACAAAAGGGAAAATCAAAATTAAGCAATGAAAACAATGGAACACAAATGGTGAACATAAATACATAAAGGAAAGGTTATGAAATAAATAATTTAAAAAAATACAACCACCAAGAAAGGGAAATAAAAAGAAAAATTAAATCGATTATAGGAAAGAAAAAATCAAAAGGATAGACAATGGGCCAAAAATAGGAAAAATAAGCTGAAAAATAATTTACAAGAACTAAAAAATTATGAGAGTTTGAACATAAAGAAACAAAGTTTTAATCACCCAACTGATCCATAACTAAGGGAATTATAGCCCACATGTTTCTCCAACACAAGTCCTTTGTGGAAATAAAATTTGTTCTCTGAAATCTCACTCATAATTGATTACAAGGATCATTTTTTGATGCCACATAAATTGAATAAATGCTCTATTTACCTACTCACATGTTTTGAGTGTATAGCATTGCACATTCTTTCTAGTTAAGGGTAAACACTGCTCTCTAATTCAACACTAAAAATCCCAAAATCTATTTATTAGAATTACAAATGTGTGAATCTAACTCAATATGACATATTAAATTTCCAAAATTTCCAAAATTAATACTTGTTGAATGTATACATTGCCCATTCTCATGATTTTGATAGACAGTAGGTATCCAAAAATCCTAACACTCAATCAATCATATATTTATCCCTTTGTTCATATGTGGATAATTATGCCACGTAGATATTCTAGTTTTCATATTATTCAAAGTTATATGCTTGGTTATAATTGTCAAATAAATCTAGAATTTCTAGAGTGATTATGCCATTGATTCAACCAATCACTTAAGAGGCTGTAGCAATTTTCCTTATGCTCAATCTTAAGAGAATGGATGTAGGTAATTATAAAAATTCACAAATTCCGAAAGACTCGACGGATGTTTTAGGATTCACTACCCATTGTGATCCATTGCAAGACAAAATTCCATATATGGGAATGCATATCCCTATAGGTTTAATAGTCCAACGAATATATAATAAAGAGATCACCGAAGTGATCAATTTATTAATAAACTAACCAAGCAAGTGATTGAGTGTTCTAGGAAAAGCTTGGTTTACACAACAATTATCAATCATCCAACATAGAAAATGGACAATTGCATTGTAAAATGTGGTATAGATTCCAAATGTATGTTACCATGGAAATTGATAAACTTACCAACTAGTTGATAGAGGAAACCACCCAATAATACAAAAATATATTCATAGTGTTGTAGAATGTGATGTATGCACATAAATCACACTAGAACTAGGCATACATATAGATCCACAAAATTGAAGCAATCACACAACAATAAAACTTACAGTAGACACATATACTTTACCATGGAAATCCAAATGGTAAAACCAACATTTGAGGATATTTTATTGTGCTCATTAAATTGATGGAAATGATGAGTTTTTCACTCTCAATAGAGACTTTGGTGGATTCTTACTTACTAGTAGTTTCTTGCCAATTTATAGGGATCAAGGATAACCTTTTGGTCATGCATGGACATGCTCAATTTATTATTCATCCTATAATATTAAAGCAAGTTTCTTTTTACCAATTCATCATCCTTCTACTATGGAATTTATTATCCCCAAGCTACATTTTCTTTCCACCTCTCTTAATATCTTGTCCTTTGTCTCCAACAACATTCTTTTAATATAGTTTCTTTGGAAGGCCAACCATCAAGATGATTTGTTTCATCTTCTGTGGCCTTGAATTTTTGAATATTTTATTTAAACTTTGCCAACATTTAATATTTGTTGCAAAGTTTAAAATGAGCGAAATATTTTAAATCCATTTCATTTTTCATCTCCCAATTTGTAGGATTTTGGTCCCCAAAATATTCAACCATATTCTCTATCTTCTTCTTCTTCTAAAGCTACATGCTTTCCTCCTCTACAAACACATATCATATTTGTCACTTGGTCATTATGGAATATTAAAGTATCCAACCATCATATTTTTGTATCAATCCTTGATATATCTCTAATAAGGGGTAATTCCATTGTACAATGGAAGATAATAAATGATTAGGGGTTGTCTTTGGAATAATCCCGTTGTCCAATTGATTGGTGGATATGGCATACATTGTTATTATAGGTTCTTGGCAAATGGATATTCTTTCTTCCTCCACATTCTCTTTCACTCATCAAATTTTTCTTTTGAATTTGTAGTTCCTAGGATGAATTTCCATACGAAACATTCATCACTTGGATTTCCAATCTCCACTCAAGTTTTAGTATTAGAAAAAATTCTTTCTAATACATGGGATGCTTGAAATTCTCTTTTTTGTTAGAGTCCCAAAATTAACCAACCATGTGAACTTTATTCTTGTAGCGTAAGCAAACCAAAGATTATTTGACATACATCTTTGGTTTGTGCTTGTGGTTGTCAGCTTGTTTGCTTGGTTCCCTAAGTGTTAGTGTAGTCTTGGATAGTGGAAACATTCAATGGTTCCTTGTTTCAATATTCTGTAAGCAAGTTGGAGTAATGGATTAGTTTTCACTCCTTTTTCTATTACCTTTCATTTAATTAAAAAAGCTTCTTATTTGGTCCTTCACTTGATAAAGGTTATCTTGGTAGTATGATATTGAGCCAAAATTCTACTTACTTCCTCATGTCCATTGAAACCCAAGCCTTCATGCTTGACTCTATGTTAATATACAATGAGTTGTACCATCCCTTGAATTCTATTGCCTAGCTCTTAGCACATATAGACTATTTATCTCTTAAGATTATAATTGATGCCTTTGGTATGCTTTTCAAAATCACCAACAAGCTCTCAAGAAGCAATCTAAAAAATAAATTGGAAGTATTTTGTCCATTGAATCTGTTAATTGCTTGTAGTCTTTTCAATGATTCATCCCTTAGACATTTTACATATATATGGAAATATGGACTTTGACGTTGAGTCGAAATTAAGAAATAAATATGTTGAACATGGAAAATAGAATGCAAATAGTTTATAGAGTGCCAAAACTGATTATGTGCTAACACTTAAATCTCACACACATGCAACATCTTCACAATTTAAAGTGTAAGGTGTCATCAACATATAACATGCATCCCATCGAATACATCCTCATAAGATCCAAGAAGAAATATGAGTCCAAAAATGCTAAAGAACAATAAAAATGCAAAATTGCACGACCAAATATTTGTTTATATGCGCGACCGTGCATATTATTAGCTTGGTACCTGGGCAGTATCTCTGCGAGTTTTCCCTCAATAACCATGCGACTGTCAAAATGATGCTATCTCAACTACCCGTGGTGCATTAAAGGCTTATGAAAGTTGCATCGCCTCCAAAAATTTGAATTTGTCTCCTCATGTACCTTGGTTCACTGAATATCCCCCATTGTGTATCTTGAAGCAAGTTCATGAGGTGATGGGTTCAAACTTGGATCTAGTTGTTTCTTGACCACCTCTTGTCCTATAAAATGAATCCATGGGAATGCGTATTGTAAATAAATTAGAGCAAGGTTATGTTGATGGAATTGTGATAGAGCTCCATTAGAACTCACCTCTTCCCTCTTGTTAGGATCTTCCAAGCTCCCTTGCAACCTTTGTCCAAGGGGAAATTGTTCTTCTCATATGTTCTTCAAGATACTTAGCATCTAGTTGGACTAAATAGAAATCCTTAAGGTATATTGTTGGATTCCATTTGAATCCCACACCTCCTAGGTGTTGTACATGCTTGACCATTGGGAAATACAAAAGTGGTTTGGCGTCTATTGGTTGTTGGAGTTTGCATTCCTACCCCTTGTTATTTGTTTCATTTTCTTTGATTTTATTTTATTTCACTATCAACCACTTGCAGGATCACTTGGAGAATTCCCCCTACCCATAGGGAATCCTAACACTGAAGCCTTCCTACAATTCTCTCATCACCAAGTGGGAAGGATTCAATCTTGTGCAATCTTTTTTCACAACAATATTTATGGCGACTTGACTTCATTTTAGTTCATATATTTTAAACTAGCTTATTATTTGTTGAGTATCTAATTTCTACTTTATTGTTCTTTGCAGGTGAAAAGGTTTATACCATTCATCCTAGTAATTCGACCCCCATTTGGCTGTTTTATCTCTTTATACAAACATATAGATTTCAATGCCACGATCGCTTAGTCGATGCACTAATTTCTGCGAAACTCATTCTATTGCGCGTGTTAACATAATTTTTCCCATGCAGTTGTATATATCACTGCCTGCGCAATATTTTTGTGCTAAAATCATGCAGCTACACTCTAGTGAGTGTTGTTTGCATGTGACTATTAATATTCCAAATGATAAGCTACATATAAGTAGTATTCAATTCAATTTCACAACAATAGCATATGCAGGATCACTGAAAGAAACCCAATCAAAAAACAGACATAGATTTATCCTGGGAAACCCTCTAGGGGAATAAAACCCATCGAAAATTCCTCTATATAGATGTATCGAAAGTTCAAAGACAAAACCCCAAACATGTGCTCCTTCTCCTTGTAGATATGCCTATTTCTCTCTCTCCTATGCGCTATACACAAGTGTGTGTGTGTGTGTTCAATTGAGGAACACACCTCCTCTATATATACTCTTTATTCCACTTGACTTTTTCCCTAACAAGTTGTCCCCAACAAAATTACTGGGCTGAATTCACCTTGGAGACATAAAATAATATAATATTATATTATGGAGGGTTCTATTGACCTGACTTACAACAAGGTTTGACCTCATGAATTTACAATGACCAAATACAATAGTAACATCCCGACAGAGGAATAAAACATCTCCGATAGATTACAACAATAAAATACATTTAGAATATTCTTTGTAGTCACAATATTTCAATAGTGACAACGCCCCTGTCTGTTTGTTTCCTACATGGTTGTAACTTTGATTTGCTTTATACATGTTTTAAACAATTTCACAGCCCAAGTGGTTTGTCATTAATGAACTAGATATAATTAACTTGCAATAGTTTTATTATTCTATAGTAATTAGCTCGCATAGTCTAAGATTAGGGAGTAAAGGGATCTTCCCTTGAAATATACCTAGGTAACCAACACCATGATTTCAATGGGCCTCCTTGTTATCACTAGTATTCAATATATATTTTGTTTTTGCTTACTTTACATCTTTATTTGAAGTAGTGTAAATCCACTTTTGCACACAAGTAAGGACCTAAAGACTCCAGTCTCTCGAAATATGCTCTTCACCTCACACTCCGTGTGAGCTTAGTGAATTAGAAAAAGGGGGAGAAGTGTGAAATACACCCATTGCACACTTAGTTTATTAACATCTTGTTTTGCAAGTATCGTTAGCATATTTAGAGTTGAAGTTAAATATCCATTTGTATTTAATTTATTCTCTTTAGTTAATTGCAATAATAAATTTGATTACCTCACATGTGTTTGCATCACTAGCACACACTAAGGGACCTAAGATCTCTTCCAATCTAAGTATGCTCTTCACCTCACATTTCTTATTATCTTGGTGAATCAGAAAGGAGGGGAATTGTGAAATACCTCCCCTATGCAGCTTAACCAAATTTGAGCCCTTAAAATCAACCCTTATAATTTCTAACCAACTAAAATCCTCCAGGAGGTCACAAAACAATATTTTAGTTTTGTAGGATTATGTGGGATAGGAATCCAAGCAACACCCACCAATCTAGTTTCATTAAGAATTTTTGAAACATAGCATTGTTAACTTATAGGGTACTATCAAAATCCCAGTATCAACAAGTGTTAAAAGAAGAACTTGATTAGAAGTGTGTTGTGACTAAGGAGGTGAAAGTTGAGTTATAGTTTCCCTTCTTTCCCCCATGATCCACTCAACTCATTGTATGGAGACGACACTATACTATGTAGGACAAACCACTCCACACTTGACGCAAGGTACCTTAGTGGAAAAAAATAGGATATCACCAAGGAAAATTTGTGGGTGTAAGTGTCTCCTGAAGTTAGCTATTAACATTGATTGAAACATTACAGGTAAACTAGAAATTTGTTTCCTTGACTAGTCAATTGTTGTGTGGATCCCATTGTCACCAACAATTGTGCTTTTGAAAGGCCCAGTTAGATTTGAGAGGAAAGACATTAGGTTTTTTGGTAATTTACATTTATTTTATTTCTAAATGAAATTTCACCTAACTAGTAATTAAAAAGAACCTACATGTGGACACATATACACTAAACCAACATTGCACATATCACTCACTTATTGCACCATTTTGCATCTATTGTGGTTGGAANTCCTAGCATCCCTCTCCCTTTGTCACTATAATTCCCCCATAGAGGAACAACCCCCCCCCCCGCCCCCTAAGGTAGTCTCATATACTGCAAGGCCCATCCCATCTCTTGAGCGATGTTTTCACATTGTCTCCCTGTGGTTCACGAGGAAGTTTACTTGGCCACAGATGCTCCCAGGCCACATTGATCAGTTCCTTTGAAAGAGAGCACACCTTTATTGAGTGTTCTCTCCCCTCAGTGATATTTTTGACCCTTTTGCTTCATCCTCTCATGGAAGAGGCTCACCTTCATTTCCAACCCATAGAGGAAATAATCCACTTTCTTCTCCCTTTTTGGGAAGAGGTTACACATCATCTTTGTCTTCACATCAAGGATAAAGATCATTGTCACATACTCATCATTCTCCCCCTTGAGGAAACGACACACGCAATGCGATGGTGACACCTTAACCAAACCTACCATTCATGGCTATATTGAATCTCCATGATTTAGTAAAATTGATCAATGACCCCATACCTCATGACGCAGTGTGGTCTGATATGGCTGATAATATCCCCTCGGGTATCCCTAAGTTTGAATCGAAACAAGGAGATGATCGCTCCAAGAATATCATGTCATTCCATCTATGGTATTCCTATGACAACATAGTAGAGGATTTTGTGAGACTCCACCTCTTTTAGTGAACCCTCACCGGTACAACTGCGAAATGGTACGTGAATCTACTAGGGGATTCCCATATGACTTTTGGGATGATATTAATTTGAAAATGACAGGATATTTATAACCATTAACTTGCATGTGGAAATTTGAATGATTAAAATCATTAAGAAGGATTTAAATGGAAAAATTATAGAGCATAATTGAAGCACACAAACACATAAAAGAGATGCAAACCATGAAAATTGAAGACACCATGTGATAACGGAGTTCGTCTCTAATGGGATACATTTTCAGGTCCAACTCCAATGAGGACCGATCTTATTAGTCTTCAACAAATGCTTGAATAGGTACACAATTCCTTCTTCAACAACTATAAAGAGACGTAGGCTTCAACAATGAAGTCCTCTCACTCTCCACAATCTCCCAAGAGTGGATGAAAAGCCTCTTACAATTGAGCAAAATAGCGTACAAAATACTTCAAAGGAATAATGACATTAAGCCATTCTCTTTACAAATCCTTCAATAACCCTTAAATTCATTTCAAATAATCCTCCCATGCCTTTTCATGGCAAATTACAATGGTTTATATAGCCCAAAAATCCATATCTTATCCCCAAATTGAGTGGGATTGACCAATATTTGATCCCTAAATTTAATGGGATGAAGATCCATTAAAAATATGGAAAATCTCCACAAAATAATACTTTTTTTGGTTTTAAAAACAAATAACAAATTCGAAAATATGTATATATGGTTTAAAAAACCATATAAAAATTGATTTTGTTTTGAAAATGGGTCAAATGTGGAGCGCACCCATTTTGGGGGTTATATCCACCAAATTCTAACTTAAAAAAATATATATCTCACCTCCCATAAGAAGTGATAGGCTTGGCGTAGTGGTTAAGGAACTTGGGAAAGACAGATGAGGTCATGAGTTCAAACCCACAAACCTCTCTCTGTAACCTGATATTTATTGGCATGTGGAGGAGGCTTGGACTATGGTATATGCATATAGTTCATGGCATATGGAATATGGTTTTGTTGGTTCCACGATGTAATGTTTGGTGGCATAATGTATGACATAATTTATGGAATATAACATGGATATGGGGGCTGAGGGCTTAGCCATTGGCTCGACCTTTTTTCAGAATAGAACATGTTTCAAACTTAAATACAAGTGGAGTACTATAGGGGTAAGCAACAATGAGCGGAAGTAATTGCTATGCATATTTGGTGGAGTCTTGGAAGGAGAGGAGGTCGGGGGTTCAATCCTCCCTGACCCCAATATTTTTTGTAAATTGAACAACTGAGTGCCAACTAGGCTACCACTGGGCATGCCTTGGTTAGTTCACCTCATCTGCCACTGGATGCCAACTGTCACTACCACCTCATCTAGGAACCAGACTGGCATGTTAGCTACGAAGGGGAATGCCACCTCATATTCCAACTAGGCTGCCACTTCAGCTTTGTACATGCCATGTGTCACCTTTATAGTGGTGCCACATGTCACCCTTGGTTTTCCAAATTTACATGTTTTTTCGAAAGTTCAGAACTGAATAAATTTTACGTCCGAAGTCTGTTTTACATGAAATGAACATTGTCAGAAATATCTCTTTGATCTCTACAAAGATGCAAGATTATGTTTTCATTTTGAAGACTTTAATTTTGATCAATCTCAGAGGTCCTCCTGGATCAAACCTCCCCATGGGAGAGCTTTTGGACCACCAAAAGTAGAAATTACACAAAAAGGAGTGAGGACACCATGGCCCTGCTTGACCCGTGTTCACCATCCAACCTGCTTGGTTTAGAATCATTTGGATCATCATCACAAAGACAAAAACAACCATTATGTTGTTAACAGACTTAATCATTCTATCATCCTTACATAAATATGTATTCAATGTCACAACTGCCATCCAAACATAACCAAATAGTAGCAAAAGAAGACATGAAATTGAACATGCAGATGCTAAATAGAATGAAAGATTGTTTTTATTTACAGAAAGAGTAATGACTAATGGATCTCTTTCCCTACAATCCAAGGTGTTTTCATTCTCTTATCCCCCATGTTGTACTTGTGGTGTATCCTATAACATCTGAGTAGTATCAACATTTACTAATTCATTTCCAAGACCACAATCTTTAATTGAAATAAGAGATAAACCTTTACTTTCATTTACTAACATCTTCATCTACCCTATAAAAACCATAGACAAATCATTTTTCATCTTATGAGCTCTTATAATGTATTTTATCCCAATTTTGAAGAAATGATACATATTATGCTCCCTGAAGAAGATGGTTTTTCTATCAAAAAAATATGGACTACCCAACACCATGCCAAAAATATAAAAAAAGTATCACATCCAGAACAACTTCATCAATGAAATGAGAATTAATGGAAAACCTAAGTTGACACTTCTTAGTGATTTGCATCTGTGCAATCTTACATACCCATCCAAGTGGATATGGTTTAGGATGCAAATTAGTTTCCAATCCAAGCTAATGAACAAGGTTTTTCGATATAATATTTTCTTGTGAAACACTGTCAACTAATGTATCAATATTTATGTGCTTAGAGATTACTCACAGGTGGAATATTGCATTCCTATCCTTTTCATCATGGGATTTGTTAGAATAAGAAGCACATGTATTAACATTGTATGTTATACCTTTTATGCCAACAATTAATACCTTAGATTCATCCTAAGATTCAAATCCAAGATCACACTGAATAATTTCTTCATACCTCTTTGTTTCTTATCCCATTTTGGTTTCAACTTTGTATGTAGTACCCAACACTTTGCCTCTTCATGCCCTTTCTTTTGACAGTGTGATCATGTATGGCTCTCATCACCTTTACTCACTGTAGTTGTATGCTTTCCCAGCCTTTCCATTTTCCCTTGCCTCCTTTCAACTGGCTAGATTCAACTAAAGAAACTTTATCACGAGCACTCTTCCATTTGGATTCAATGTGCGTAACTTGCACACATACCTTGTCAAGGTTAGTAGGATTAAACATAAGTATTGTATGACATAAATAACTATGTAATCGTCCAATTAAATTGAAAAGAGTTTCTTGAGTGTAAAGAGGTATACCTAAAACTAAATCTCTCTTTTCAAATTATTGAGTGTATTCTTGTACATTATGACCTTCACCTCGCCTTAAGTTTTTCCAATCGATCATGGCTTGTTGTATGTAGCCTAATGGGTAGAATTGCTTTTTTAATGCAGTAGTAAATTCACACCAGAAATAAATAATTTTTCCTTTTGTAAGGAGGTCTTCCTATGTCTTACTCTCCCACCATATGAGTGCAGTGCCTCAAAGATGGAAATTAGCCAAATGGATCTTTGCACTCTCATCTGTAAACTTCTGGATCTTGTAATACACCTCAATCTTCCGGATCCAATCATCTAGATTTTCTGCGTTAAGTTCACCATTATATGTAGGAAAATCAAACTTAATATCAAGTTTTAAATAATGTAAATGAGACTTAGCCTTCTTAGGTTGTTTCTTTGAATTTGAAGAAGCAGTACCAGATCTTTCAAAAGAGGAAGAAGAAGATGGAGAAGAAGGCTAAGAAGGGTCTCTTATTTTCCCAAAGCATTATTGTCTTCTTTATCCTTCTTAGTTTTCTTCTTTTCCAATCTCTCTTGATAATCTACAAACAATTTTTATACTCGGTTGTCCATTTGATAGAAATCCTCACAGAATGCCTTCCCATCTTCTTCTCAGTATTATTCGTCTTCCACTTTATTTCTTCTTCTTGAAGAAATTTATGGATCAAACTTTTCAAGTTTCCGTTCACAATGCTTAAGCATTGATCTTGCTAACATTCACACTATAGAGTCTACAATTCCCTGGTTATTCTGCTTTGACACCAAACTTGATCCGAAAATGACAGGATCTTTATAACCATTAAATTGCATGTGGAAATTGGAATGATTAAACTCATTAAGAAGGCTTTAAATGGAAAAATTAAAGAGCATAATATAAGCAAATATACACATAAAAGAGATGGAAACCATAAAAACTGAAGACACCATGCGATAACTGTATAAATTCTAAATCCTTGATGGCATAAGGAATTTCATAAACTAGCTAAGGATCTAGGCACACAATTAACATCACAGACAATTACAAAGAATTAGCATAAGGAGAGAAGAAGAGGAATTAATGAACACACATTAATGAGTGATCAATAAATGATAATTGATATTATTACATAGGTAATACATCCTTATATAGGAAAATAGAGTTGATGGAAGAAAACTCATGCTAGCTCATAAATAGGCTTACTAATTATGATAAACCCCCATAGGTACTAAAGCACTTTCCTAGTCTATCAAGGACCTCATGAATTAGAAATATCATGAGTGAGTGATGATAATACAAGGAAATAATTTCTAATCCTGGAATATGGAGATAAAATAATGGAGGATCGGTTTGCAACAAAAGCTTCAAGTTTCCTAGTTAACTAGATTTACCTTATCCACATAAAAGCGGGATAAAAGAAGAATAAGGCAGAATTTGCAGGAAAGTGCAGTTACTAATTCCACGAGTTAATAAAGTGGGCAAGATCAACCTAGAATCAGAATTAAAGCATTCCTGGGGTATAGATGGAAAGTGTTAACTTTGTAGTGCAAGTGGATTCAAACTATCTAGGCTAGTGGGTAGGTAATTAATCAAATAATTATTAGTTATTTAATGAGTGGATTTATAATATTCCAACACCCCCCTTTAAGTCCGAATTTATGATGGTATCTCTAAACTAATAATAAATATATATGAATATAGGGCCCAACAACAAGGCTATTGTCACCCTTCTACAATTTATCTTGTCCAAAGAACTGAGGAAAGAGGCAAAACCACATGGGAAAATCCTCCCGCAAGAAAGGACATGAAAAGCAATACAAAAAATGATAAAATACTGGTGTTGTTGCTGCTCCAAACTAAATGCTGATTTCTAGAGGAATATTCTTCTTGGGAAGAAGATAAATCTTCTCACCTGGATAAAAAAACATAAACAACTGCAAGATGGATACTGGGACCATGTAGAACAACTGAGATAGAAATATGTGAAAGCAATATTGAAGGATCTTGATACTTGTAATCAGCTCCAAGATGTTGAGATGACTTGAAATTTGAACCAATAGAGATGAAATCAGCTCCAGATAGGTGAAATATCTGTCCAAGAGAATATATAGTGTCTCCATCTTCACTTACACAAAGAGGATATGTGCAAGTGATCATGTAGGAACTAGGAGAGGTCATAAGATCAAGGAGTGTGAATTCAAAGAATCCATGGGTTGATCTAACATATAAAGAATCAAAGTAATCACATAAAATCATGTCAGTATACTCATGAGAAGAAAATGTCTCATCTTTTAGAGCATAAACTGATAAAGAATCCTCTGTGGTAGAAGTATGTAAGAAGGAAAGAGAGTGATGTTCAAAATCTTCAAGGAAGCTCTGAGAATGAGTGCAAAGAACAAAGGAGGAGCTGCAGAAGCACATGGGATCAATTATGGTAAGTGGAAAGACACTAAAAAGACTTGATTTGACTAAGAAAACATCCTGGAAGTCACTGGGTCATGCACCATCAATGAGATAGGTATGCATAAGGTGTGAAAGTTCTGGCATATGGATATTTGAATCGATGATAGAAGACATAGAGAACACTGAATGTGTGAGTGAATCATCAATAGTAATAGCATATCCATTAGTCACTTCTTTTTAATCAAAAACATCATAAGAATATGAATCACTATCTTCTACTTCAAGAGACACAGAAAAAGATGGATCTTTAATATTTGCTTCTTGATTGAGAGAGGAAGCATTCAAATCAAAGAGGGTAGCAACAACATGAACTGTATGAGAAACTTCTTCATCAGAGAATGTGGAGGCTGAGACATCTTGAGAGAGAGAAATCATTGAGGATATAGAGGCGCTCTCTAAATAGCTAGAAGAATCCCCATTGAGATTTCCCAAAACTCTATCCAATATTGTCCAGATTTCCTTTGGGTATGTAGCAGAATCAACAAGGTAGCTCATGCTTGGAGAGATAGCTAGACATATAGCTTCAAACTCTCTATCTCTATCATAGTCATTCATCCAGTCACTTCGCTCTACATAAGACTCTTCACCAGCTCCAATAGTTAAATCTCATAGAGAACTTGTCTCTTTAGATATGAAATCATCTTCAATTTCCACTCTAAATAGCTTGTGAATGGATAAAGAAGAGGAAATGATACTCTTGAATCCATTTAAAGTTGTGCCTACAAAATAAACTTACAAATATGAAAAGGAGGATTAATTAATGAGCTCTCAAAGCTATTCTATCATGTAGAGATTTGATATCCTGAGCTCTGATACCATGTAGAAATTCTAAAGCCTTGATGGCATAAGTAATTTCATAAAATAGCTAAGGATCTAGGCACACAATTAACCTTACAGATAATTGCAAAGAATTAGCATAAGGAGAGAAAAAGATGAATTAATGAACAGACATTAATGGATGATCAATAAATGATAATTGATATTATTACATATGTAATATATCCTTATATAGGAAAATAGAGTTGATGGAAGACAACTCATGCTAGATCATACAATAGGCTTACTAATTATGACAAACCCTCATAGGTGGCTAAAGCACTTTCCTAGTCTATCAAGGACCTCATGAATTAGAAATAGCATGAGTGAGTGATGATAATACAAGGAAAGACTTGATAATCCTGGAATATGGAGAGAAAATAATGGAGGATGGGTTGGCAACACAAGCTTCCAGTTTCATAGTTAACTAGCTTGACCTTATCCACATAAAAGCTGGATAAAAGCAGAATAAGGTAGAATCTACAGGAAACCGCAGTTACTAATTCTAGGAGTCAATAAACTGGTCAAGATCAACCCATAATAAGAATTAAGGCATTCTTGAGGTATAGATGACAAGTGTTGACTTTGTAGTGCAAGTGGATGCCATCTATTGAGGCTAGTGGGTAGTTAATTGATCAAATAATGATTAATTATTTTATGACTGGGTTTATAATATTCCAACAATAACGGAGTTCATACCTAATGGACTATGTCTCCAGGTCCAGCTCCAATGAGGATTGATGTTATTGTTCTTCAAAAAATTCTTGAATAGGTACATAATTCCTTCTTCAACAACTACAAAGAGACTTAGGCTTGAACAATGAAGTCCTCTCACTCTCCACAATCTACCAAGAGTGGCTGAAAAACCTCTTACAAATGAGCAAAATAGCTTACAAAATCCTTTGAAGGCATAATGGAATTAAGACATTCACTTTACAAATCCTTCAATAACTCTTCAATGCATTTCCAATAATCCTCCCATACCTTTTCATTTAAAATTACAATGGTTTATATCGCCCAAAAATCCATATCTTATCCCCAAATTGAGTGGGATTTACAAATACTTGATCCCCAAATTTAATGGGATAAAGGTATGTTAAAATGGATAAAAATATGGCAAATATCCACAAAAAAATACATTTTTGTTTTAAAAACAAATAGCAAAGTCAAAAATATGTATATATGGTTTAAAAAACCATATAAAAATTGAATTTGTTTTAAAAATGGGTCAAATGTGTAGCGCATCCTTTTTGGGGTTTATATCCACCAAACTATAACTTAAAAACAATGTGTCTCACCTCCTAGAAGAATCAACATGCTTGGTGTAGTGATTAAGGCTCTTGGAAAAGGGAGAGGATGTCATGGGTTCAAAACTGTGGACCTCTCCCCATAACCCTAACATGGATATCTAAGCCCTCGACCTGACCTTTTTCATAATAGAACATGTTTCAAACTTAAATACAAGTGGATTACTATAGGGGTAAGAAACAACGAGCGGAAGTGATGGATATGTGTATTTGGTGGAGTCTTGGGAGGAGAGGAGGTTGGGGGTTTGATCCTACCCAACCACAATATTTTTGGTAAGACGAATAATTGAGTGCCAACCAGGCTGCCATGTGGCATGCCCTGGTTGGTCCACCTCATCTGTCAGTACTTGATTCCAACTGTCACTGCCTCCTCATCTTCCAACCAGGCTGCCATGTCAGCTGCCAATGGACTTCCACCTCATCTTCTAACTGGAATTTCAATTGGGATTCCACATTAGCTTTGTACACATGAAGTGTCACCCTTGCAATTGTTTTTATTTTTATTTTTTCCTAATGTTCATAACTGAATAACTTTCATGCCCAGATTCCATTTTGTATGAAACAAATTGTTAGAAAAAACAGGATTGTAGAGCAATACCAATTATACAATTAAATAATTAAACAGGATGCAAATATTAAACACATTACAAGAGAGACATAGATATAACGTGGTTCACCGAAGATGTGATATGTCCACACATAAATTTACAGTCCTTTATTATTATACCATCCATCAAAATGAAGGGATACAACTTGTAGCAACCTTGCTGCACTTCCTTTTCACACTCTCACAGTCTCCCACACAATCATAGATATTGTTTATAAGGATACAATACAATACACAACCGTATTATAGTGATTTCCTTTTATAGGGGAATTACCATGGGAAAATACTAAGAATCACCCAATACCATGTGTCAAAAAAATGTTGGCCAACAAACATCCCAAAAATTTTCTTCGGGGGGGCTTCGCCCCGGAACCCCCTTTCTCTAGGGTGCTGCCCCCGAATCCCCTCCTGGGGACTACTAGCTCCTAGACCCCGTAGATGAGGGGGATGGGCCCCCCTGGACCCATGGAGGGGTACGATGTCCCCATGCAACCCCAAGCTAGGATGAGTGTATAGTAAAACTGGGGTACAAACATGACTGAAAAATAAAACCTCTGAATTTGGAAGATCAAGCTCCACAACCAACAACAAATGTTGTAGGAAATCTCTCGTCGAGATTTACACAACTGCAAGATTTTGTTCGCATTTTGAATATTTTAATTTTGATCGATATCGGAGATCCTCCTAGATTAGATATCCACCACATTCCTCACCTACTTTCAGCTACCAATACGCTATGAACTTGGACTTAAAATTCTCACAAAATTTCGGCAAAATACTTCTACCCACATAGCAGATCACATCCATCAATGGCATAGGTGTCACACATTGTGAAAAATATAGATTCAACCTTAGTGGATTAGTTCCTTAAATAATTCCAACTAGATATTGCAAATTATGTGGCAACCTCCATTCCACAATTGAAGGAAGAGGCCATTCTAAAGCCCCAACACTTTGACCTCATTTATGCACAATTAGGGTATTTATACACTATCCTCCCTTATTCCCTTGGGATTCATTATTTATACCCTCTCCATGTAGGGACACCACATTCAATAGATGGGATTATTGGCTCCATTTCCTCACATGAAAAATCTCACCCTCAACCTATTCCTGCACCATCCCCCCTTATGATGGTGCAATATCCACCCATACCCACTATGTCAGCTCCCCCAACTACTGTCCCAAATCCTCCATTTGGAAAGTACAATATGGACTCTATAGTACTACTTACCCAAATGAAATCCAAGCACAATATGTGCCTCCACTACAAATGGCACAACCTGCTCCTACATCCACATCATATGGAGCAAAACAAGCATATATCCCACTACCAAGGTACAACCCTTACTACTTATACCTGTATCCTCTTGGTTTGGAACCCATGCCTCATATGAAATTTAATTTAGTATGTATTTATTTCCAACAAAAAACTCAACAGTTTGTGCAGTTGAATATCACCAACCCCTCCAATCCTCAAAATCCAAGGAAGAAGAATGGAAATAAAAAACATATATAGCAGTAAGGGTAAGGGGGGAAACCCATCCCTAGTAGAACCATAACTAGGGCAACCGACAGGGATAAAGGGGAAACCCATCCCTAGTAGAACCATAACTAGGGCAACCGACAGGGATAAAGGGGAAACCCATCCCTAGTAGAACCATAACTAGGGCAACCGATAGGGATAAAGGGGAAACCCACCCAAACACGACAAGAATGAAAACATGAGGACTCATTATTCTTGCTCAATCTGTGGCAAGTATTTCCATTACACTCACCATTTCTCATTATCCCTAAATTCCAATAGTTAATAGAAGAGAAGGAAAATACACCAACAAACTCCCCTCAAATGCCTAACACACCATATCCCCAACAAGCTGTCTTGCAGCAACCATTTTCCAAGAAAGGGGTCATCACCCAACAATTGGACCCTCACTGGATAGGTGATGTTTCATTTCAAAACATTTACATGAACATGAAAGACATACGTCTTCAGACTCGATCCAAACAATATATCAACCTTAAACCTTCACTAGTCATATAAGAGGTCCCCATTCCCTTGGGAGGACCTTTGAAAATCCCACGTCATAGCATGGAACAAATCATGAGGATACTAAATGAACCACTTCAACGTACCCCTCATAACCCTCACATGAAGGTCACCACAACTACAACATTGTGGATGACTTGGCTCAGTCTCTAGCCACCATGTCAATTTTAAAAGTCCTTCAATCATCCCCAACCCAATGGAAGGAATTAATGAATGCATTGGGTGTAGTCAACCCCTCCAATTCACACCTTATGACTTTTTTTATCTCGACAAAGGAGAACCATGATTACCCTCATAGTCACATTATAAGTCCCAATAACCATTAAAAGCATTATGATTCATTAATGCATCATCGATGAAGATGCATCCACTTTCATCATGCCCTCAAAGTTTTGGAAAATATTGGGCTCACTTGAGTTAGTCCCATCCTTTATTGCCTTCCGTGCATAGGATGGGCGCCCATCAGAACCAAGAGGATTGAACTAGAATGCCCCTGTTGATCTAGGGAAAAAATGGTAATGATTGATATTGAAGTTGTTGATTCCAATCTAGACTACAATATCTTATTGGGTCATAGTTACATGTATGCTATGAAGGAGAACCTCTTTGGTATCCTGCATCATGATGTTTCCATGGGAAGATTGTCACCCTCGACCAAATTAACTACTATGACCCTCATGTTAATACCAATCCTAAGAACATCCTATCCATGATAGGAAAATTCAACCAACCCCCTTATGTTGAATTATGCTTGGGTGTGTACAAATATTCCAACCTCCTAGGGGAATATTTTGACCCTCCATTTGAAATCCTCACTTGGATGGATTGTCTATGTGCACCATTTTCATCTCTGAGAATGAGTCTCCCAACCCAATGGAATCATCGTCAATGTCTCACAAAATATAGAGAGTAGAACAAACATTTAATCCCTTTGTGCCCCCCCCATGTTCCATATACCATTCTTGTACCCCCCCACTGGAGTGCAAGGAACGTCGGTTATGGATCCGTTAATCCTCCTCGATATCACTCTGGGAATCCCTGTGTGGTACCTTACACCACCATACCTAGATATGACCTAAAAACCCCTAACACACTATGAAATAGTGCTAATTAGACGAGTTACTCCCCTGGGACCGCACATTGAGCCAAATACACCTCTGACCAGGCCATCATCATCTGTCACAAAAACTACCCATAGGGGCATAAATCAACCTAAGTTGAAATCCATTTCCATGAAAAAACCAAGTCCTTAAATATTCATCGGGAACCACTAATCCCAAAGTTGGGGGCACAACTCAACAAAACGTTGAAGGCTCCCATCATAATTGACACCCCTACCATGTGAGTTACCCCCCCCATGTGCTCTATGTGGTCAGCAAGACCATGCGACAAACCTATTCCCCACCTTAACAGAGCTCATGAATCTAATTAGCATCACACATGCATCCCCAACTATGGCAGGGGGTACCTCAACCTCGTTAGTGCCCAACAAGACCCCTAATTCCAAATCATTACACACCATTAAAGCATGTTTGATTTTTTTTTCTTCAGTTTGGGCACTATACACACCATTTTCCTGATCTTCCTCGATTTTGGGATGTGTTGGTGATCGTTTTCATCACCCTACCTTTGGTTGAGAGTATCCACCTCAACCAAAAGAAATCACTCCTATTAACACTGCCATGAGAACCACAACATTCCACTCTGCACCGGGTGAAATCGCGAAGTTTGTATCCACTTTTTTTACAATGGAGTGAAAAAGAAAATAAGTGCACGTGGAGATAAATACAAAAAAATTCAAGTACAAACTCTAGGACGAGAGTTTTCTAAGAGTTCAAACAGTCGACCGAGAGTTCCAAAAACTCTAAGACGAGAGTTAGAACTAATAACAACGTTGTATTTAAAAAAAATTGATCATATAGTTTGAACTAAACTCTTGGCTGAGAGTTTGGTAGATATTTTCTCGGACGAGTGTACACAGTCGACAAAAATTGCAAAAATATCCCGCATCTTTTTAGAACCTGCAACTTCAACAAGGCCAAACCCCTACAAATTTTAAATATTATGTGTCAGACTTGGTACTAATGGATTCCTCTCTGAATCTAGTTTCTAATGGTATAAGAATTTTTTTATTCATTTTGGATTTCTATATATTAATATTCTTTTCTAAACTTTATCCCTTAAGAATTGTATTGTTCTTAAAATCACATGAAATGAAAATTCAATATCATAACAAAGACAAGACCAAAAAAATTCAAATCTTCGCAGATATATTCCTTTCCTTGTCTTGTTCCAAAAGGGTACTTTTAGTTTTTATATAAGAGTCACACTAAAAATAAAAATGAAGGTCAACAACATGTGTTAAGAAGGCACCATTTTCTGAACATATGATATTTCGATAAATTATAAAAAATAGTTTGCAAGTCTAAGAGATCTCAAAATATAGTCCATGCAGAAGTGCAATGTGTGTAGATTATGAGCATACATTTTTTTCCTCTAAAATGAATAACCATCTCTCAAAAAAAGGGATGCCATGCAGGCCACTCATTATCCATACCTAAAATTTTCAAGTATATGCCATTGGTGGCCTCCAAATTTGTCCCGCTATATGTCCATAAAAATTTAAAAAAAAACACGAGTATAAAGCTAATTGAATTCTCTAAAACATTTTTGTTTACTTCAAGGTGTAATTCCTAAGGGATATATGGGTTATAAGAGGTTGAATTTGAAAATCATAAAATTTTGCAGTTATGGTTTTCAAAAAACAAGCAAAAGTGTAACACAACTTCATGTTTTCACCTCACCCAAATAGGTTCAAAGTCTAGTACACATCCTAAACCAAGTACACGCTAATCTCCTATGCTGTTATTGCAAGTTGATGTCTCATGATTCATTTCAGTTCCCTTTTACAGTTGCATACCAAGCACTTCGCTATGAACACAAGTGATTATTTGAAAACCTTACCCCTACAAGAGTTTCTCTCCACACCGTAGTTGAATAAGAAGATAATCCTATCAATGGAAGTGATAATGAAGATACACCCACTATCTATATTACACCTAGAAGTAATCACCTATCACTACCATTGAGTGGTAAAAATATCGACCCACCACCTCTGTAGGTAGAGAAATCCTTTCTTCCCATCACCCATCATAATGAGATCCATTCCCCCCCCTATCCTACAACATCAGTTACATGGAGATCCTTTTCATGGATTTTGTTCCCCTCCGACAGGATACCCATACAACAACCCATGAGACTCATACCAAGGGGCCTGTCCTACCTACAACTACTAAGGCTACTGTTATAAAAATATGAAGATTCCTTTTCTTCCGATGAAGACATGTTAGAGAAATATGTATTATCCATGGAAAAATCCATAATTGAATCCATGCATGTAGATGATCCCTCATGGTAAAACCTCCACCATAAGTCTTCTTTCACGTCTACTAATGTCCACTCACCCAATATGGTATCCCAAAATTATACCATCGAGTCAAAATAAGTCTTACATTCGAAGCATGTCGACTGGTTCAACAACCTTATTCCAGTCCCTGATTCCTTCGAAAAAGGAAATATAAAAAAACATTTCAACCACCATTCAAATTGACATTTCTTTCACTCCATGAGTGATTAATAATATCTCAATAGGGGCATCTTGTTTACCACAAGAAGTCCTCGACTTCACATCCCTTTTCAAATAATTTTGAGATGTCTTTACATGGTTGTATGCTAAAATTTGCAGATTATACCTAGCCATTGTCGAACAAAACATCAACACTTGGCCAGACATTGTTCCAGTTTGAAAAAATTAGCAATCGACTCACCCCTCTAAGGCCCCAACTATAAAGGTTGACACTGAAAAAATCCTTCAGGCAGGATTTATCTTCCCTCTTGCTACACTTCTTGGGTTCCAAAACTTGTCCCAATAAACAAAAATCAAGGCAACATCCAAATCTGTACAACCTTTCGAGATATCAACCTAGCCTTCCTTAAAGGAAATTTCTCCACCCCCTTCATCGACTACATTATCGACTCTTGTGTAGGTATTGAAATTTTTTCTTTTATGGAAAGATTCTATAGCTATAACCAAATACAATTCTTCCCTAAGGATTAGTACAAAATGGCCTTTATCACACCATGGGGGACCTTTTCCTATAGGGTCATGTCGTTTAGGTTAAAAAAACTTAGGGCCTCCTTTCAATGATAAATGACATACATTTTTAATGACTTGGCTCATATCATTCTATCCTTTCTCAACGATATCACAACCAAGTAAAAAATGCAGGTAGACCACCTCCACGACCTACGTAACATCTTCTCACTGTTTCATAAGCACAACATCCATCGTAACCTCCTGAAATGCATATTTTGTGTCACTGTAGGTCTTTTACTATGATTCATCATATCATGAGCCAACATCACCGTTGATCCATCCAACGTTCAATCCATCCTCAACTTACAACCCCCATAAACACACTGTTAGTTTCAAAGTGTCTAAGGGAAAGCCATTTTCCTCTGACGCTTTGTCTCTGATTATGCCACAAAGACACAATTTTCTACAATTACTTTAGAAACATATCCCATTCCATTAGATGACAAGCCCAAATATTCTTTGAATTACTAAAGCAAGCACTAGATTTTGCACCCCTCATATCCCCACCTGAATTTGACAAATATTTATCCTCTATATATTGGCGTCATCTTGTGATATTACTGGCATCCTAATCCAAGAAGATGAAGATCACATTGAACACATCATTTACTATATCAAATTTTTTTTGGCAGGAGCCATGTTCAAATACCCTCATGATGAGAAACTCACACTTGTGGTCATCATTTCCGTGTAGAAATTGTACCATTACATCCTCCCTCGCAAAACCACAATGATTGCAAACTCTAGTCCTAAGCAAAACATACTTAGTCAATGACTCATCATCCAAGAATTTTATCTTGAGTTTGTTAATCCAAAAAGAAAAAAATATTTGGCTTAGAAGATCTTTTATAGACCTCTTGACCAACTCCTTATAAGAACATTTGAACAATCAAGCACACGATGAACATTTTTTTACTATAAATAGTGACAACCCATGGTATGGCTATATACTGAATTACCTCAAAACTTAGAAATCCGCTACCCACTTTTCTCGCAATGACCAATGATGCATTCCCCATCAAGATCCATGCTATATCCTTCTTAGAGATGTCCTATATTGTCATGGGGTTGAACCACTTTACAACATTATTTGTCACATGAATAAGTTGAGAAAGTACTTAATTATTGTCACAACGATGCATGTGGTGGCCACCTTCACGACCCTTTTCAAAGAATTTTGAGATGTATTTTCATGGTTGTATGCTAAAATTCCCAAATTATACCTAGCCATTGTCAAACATCACATCAACACTTGGCCATGCATTGTTCTAGTTCGATAAAAGTAGCGACCGATTCACCCCTCCAAGGCTCTAGCTATAAAGGTCAATATTGAAAAAATCCTTCGAGTAGGATTATATTCCCTATTTCTTACACATCCTGGGTTTCAAACCTTGTCCTAATAAACAAAAATCAAGGCACCATCCACATCTCTATTGACTTTTAGGATCTCAACCTAGACTTCCCTAAACACAATTTCCCCACCCCCTTCATCGACCAGATTATCGACTCTTGTGTAGGTATCACAATTTTGTCTTTTATGGATAGATTCCACAGCTATAACCAAATACGGATCCACCCTCATAATTAGTTCAAAATGGCATTTACCACACCATGGGGGACCTTTACCTATAGGGTCATGTTGTTCAGGTTAAAAAATGTTGGGTCCACCTTTCAATGATAAATGACATACATTTTTAATGACTTGGCTCACATCATTCTATCCATTCTCGATGATCTCACATACAAGTAAAAAAAGTGGGCGGATCACCTCCATGAACTACGTACCATATTCACACGCTGTCATAAGTACAACATCCATATAAACCCTCTCAAATGCATCTTTTGCGTCACTGTAGGTTTCTTACTAGGATTCATCATATCATAAGCCGACATCACCGTTTATATGTCCAAATTTATATCAATCATCCACTGACAACCCCCACAAACACACCATCAGTTGCAAATCATCCAAGGGAAATCCAACTTCCTCTATCGCTTTTTCCTTGATTATACCACACATGATATCCCCTTCTAGTGGTACGACAATCCCAAAGCTCCTTTGAAGCACTAAAACAAGCACTAGCTTATGCACCCCTCATATCCCCACCCGACTTTGACAAATATTTTCTTCTCTATATAGTGGTGTCATCTTGTGCTATTACCAGTGTCCTAAGACAAGAAGCTGAAGATCACATTGAATGCATCATTTACTATATCAACAAAACCTTGGAAATACCCACGCTCAAATACACTCATGAAAATAATCTCACACTTGTAGTCATCATTTCCATGTAGAAATTGCACCATTACATCCTCCCCCACAAAACCACAATGATTGCAAACTCCAATCCTAAGAAAAACATACTTAGCTGATGACTCATCAACAATAAGTTTTCAGGATGGATCGATATTATCCAAGAATTTTATCTCAAGTTTGTTACCCAAAAAAGCCAAAAAGATTTGGCATGGATGAGATTTTATAGACCTCCCGACCAACTCCTTATAATCACATTTGAACAATCAATCACACGATGAACACTTTTTTACTATAAATAATGACGACCTCTAGTATGGAGACATACTGAATTACCTCAAAACTTAGAAATTACCCACCCACTTTTCTCAGGATGACCGATGATGCATTCCCCATCAGACTCCCCACTACCTACCATTTTACGCCATTATTTATCACACAAGGAATCCGAGAAAGTAATTAATTACTTTCACAATGGCGCATGTAGTGGCCACTTCTGAAGATTGGTCACTGCCCAAAATACCCTCTATGTCGGGTACTTTTGTTCCTCCATATTCATGTATTGTGTGTATGCCATCAAAATATGTGCCAGTTGTTAGGTGTTCAATGCAAGAGATAGAAACCCCCTGCCCCCTCTATTCTGTCATCTCAGCTGGCCTATTTTGCAAATGGGACATTAACTTCATGAAGTGTCAAACAACCTCAACACAAGGTCACAAGTACATCATAATCATGGTATAATACTTCACAAAGTGGATAGAATCCATGCCTACATTTGATTGCATGGGAACTGCTGCCACTCATTTCTTCTTCAACCATGTCATTTCACGATTTGGATTCCCCAAGAAATAAGTCTTCAATAATGACACCCATTTTCGTAATCAGAATACTGAGGAGTTTTCATCCCTCTTAGGATTCAAACAAGAATTCTCTACACCTTATTATCCTCAAGATAACAGACAAGTTGAAGTATTCAAAAAAGTTCTCAAAACTATGCTCCAACATAGAGTTAATAAAACCAAATCTAATTGGCATCACATGTTATTCCCCGCTCCATGGGCTTACTACACCTTAATTAAAATGACTGCTAAGTTTACCTTGTTTCACCCAGTACATGGTGTGGAAGGAGTATTACCTATTGAATGCCAAATACCTACACTCCAATTAATGGTGGAGTTGTTTCCTGATACTTCCGAGTTAGAGCAATGATTATTTACCTTGGAGCACCTCGATGAAGAATTATGGGACTTCTTCCAACAAAACAAGTCCATGAGGCTTTGATCCAAGGAACACTATGAACATTAATTCTTCCCTCACACTTTTAGCAAAGGCGACTTTATCCTAGTTTTCAATGCTAGAAAGGAATCCAAACCGAGACTAGGGAAATTCTTATCCAAATGGACATGACCGTATGTAGTGAAACAATGCCTCCCAAATGGGGACTATCTCTTTCAATATCCTAAAGGCATAATTCTCAACATCACTGTCAATGGGTTATCTCAAAAGGTTTTATTCATAATGTATCACGCACACCATAGGCGTGTCATATTTTGGTTTGTATTTTTGCATTGTCAATACCTTTGTCACATCCTTTACTACACTTGAGTATGTGCATCATGTATGCAATATTTTTACCATAATATGAATATTTTACCCCTTCATTGACAATGATGCAAGGGTCTAATCACAGGTATTATCCTGCAATTGGAATATAGGCACTGTTCTCCCTCCATATACCATGCATTCACCAGTATCCCTCTTGATAACCGCAAGGCCTGCCGTCATTTTTTCATTATAAGAATAAGAATGCATCCTCAAATTATAATACTAATGTGCCATCAACATTATTACTACATATAGTAAGTATCCTGCATGGGTGCCTACACCATTGCAACCCCCATCATTATTTGGCACCCATGATGTTGAAGCCCCACAAGTTTGAGGAATTTTCCACACCATTGAAAATATCCCTCTGTATTTCATCATTTCATAGTTGTGCATTTACTCCCCTACCTTCAGTAGTTCGGGCCACCAAATTCCTTAGAACATGTTACAAGAAGGATTCATAATGGACATATAATACCTCCATGAGCACTTTCCCATTTTCCAAATATTATTCATACCTTCACCACTGTGCAGACTACAATGGCCCCCCTTCCTCTGAAGCAACCAATTCTATTTAGTTATTCCCATAGGAACGTTTTACATGCTATTGATTCATGTGGCACCTATCTCTGCAACTTCCAAACCCACTCAAAACCAAGGGAACTCCTTCCATCACCAAATTGATTCCCTTACCCCCCAAACACTATGGTAATCCCATCCATCATCAAATTGGTACCTCTATACACCCAAAAATGTGGGGACCCCACCAATTATTATTTATGTATGAATGGTTCTTAAACACTCTCAAAACTGTGGGAACCACTCAATTATTTTAACAACAACCCCCTGGTAACCATTGATCTATGTAGTTGAGTCTCTCTATCCCTTGAATTATTAGTTTTGTTGGTCACCCTTCCCTTAGTATTGTGTCTCCAACAAATTCCTTCATCTATAGTTTATCTCCCTATGATTACACCCTATCCCCAAACATTGAAGAATTTCACCATCAGTTATTCCCCAAGTTTACATCGATTACAAGAAGTTATGAGCTCCATGCTTATCATTTAGTCTTGTGTCAGGTTAGTTAGTCTCACAGTTGGATACAACATGATCTTGGTTCACAGGATAAGACCCTAATCTTAGCAGGTACTTCAACTCTCATCAACATCAAATCCTCATATTTTGAGAGTTGCAACGGTTATAGTGGTAGCTTGGGATCCCTTTCAATCAATACAGGGGATCACCTCCAATTAAGTAGGGAGATTCATTAGTGTTCCCTAACTTAAAGGTATCCCCTATGGTCAACGTCAACACATCTATCTCATCAGGGGGAATCATACACTTTGAAGGTAAAGGTGTTCACATTTTCAAATCATGGTAGCAACATATCCCGATCCCCTAGCCCCGTGAGATTCTTATGGTTTACAATAGTATTTCTTCTTCAACACTAGTGACATAATTTCCAAGATCATGCACTCTCACATGGATTGAATCCACCTTCATCCATGTCCCACAATTTTCATGACTTCACCCTTTGGTCTCTACATTCTGAAGCCACTTTGGAAGATATTCATGAGCATGGGTATGCATGCCTCATTTGTATAAAATACCATTCTTTATCATAGATTCACCAACAATATTCCCCCATGGGAGGGTCCTATCCGTCAACACATTCTTCGTATCATTCAAGAACAAGAGAGAACAGAAAGAAACGATGATGCATTATCAACTCTACTGCACCCTCTGAACCTCATGCATTAGGGGGGATCTATTAATGCAATATTTCACATCGCATGTGAAATTTTCACAATTTACACATTAAGACATCATCAACATATAACATGCATCCCGTCTAAGACATATTCATGATATCCAAGAAGTAGTATGAGTCCATAAATGCTAAAGAACAATCAAAATACAAAATTGTGCAACCAAATATCTAATTATATGTGCGACCACATGTATTACCAACTTGGTTTCAGGACAATATCTGCATGGGTTTTTCCTCGATAACCATGTGACTGTCAAAATGAAGGGATATCAACCACCCATGGCACATTAAAGGCTCATGAAATATATAAAACCTCCAAAAATGAATTTGTCTCCTCATGTACCTAGGCTCATTAAATAGCCCCCATTGTGTACCTTGAGGAAAGTTCATGAGGTGATGGGGTTCACACTTACATCTAGTTGTTTATTGGCCACCTCTTGTCCTATAAACGGAAGCCATAGGCATGAATATTGTAAGAATAAATTAGTGCAAGGTAATGTTGGTGGAATTGTGATAGAGCTCCCTTATAACTCACCTCTTCTCTCTTGTTAGCATCTTCTAGGATTCCTTACCACCTTCCTATAAGGGGAAAGTGTTATTATCATTTGATCTTCAAGATACATCTTAGAATATAGTTTGGATTAAATAGACCTACCTAAGAGATATTGTTGGATTCCCTTTGAAGCCGACACCTCCTAGGTGTTGCACATGCTTGACCATTGGGAAATACAAAAGTGGTTCGACATATATTGGTTGTTGGAGTTTGCATTCCTATCCCTTGTTCTTTGTTTTATTTTATTTCACCAATAACCACTTGTATAATCACTTGGATAATTCCCACTACCTATAGGGTCACCTAATATTGAAGCTTTGTTGCAGCCTACAAGGATTTTCCCCTCACCAAGTGGGAAGGATTCACCCTTGTGCAATTTTTTTCACAACATTATGATTCATCTAATGATCTAACTTCATTAGATGAAGGTGTAAAATAATGTTGTACAATGAATAATTTTTTTCTCAAAGAATGCATTTATTTTTTACCTTGTACATGTATGCTTTGTGATGAATTTGTACAAGTTTTGATTTTTCCTCTAGGGTCATTACTTTTGAATGTTGCTTGAAACTATGGACAATTGGTCATGAGAGCCAAGGATATTCTAGTGTAATTTTATCATAGAAGGGGGACAATAAAGAAAAATAGGTTGGATTTATTGTATGAGAAAAAATATTGGTTAGCCTCTCCGAGAATCAAGGATAGGGTAGACCAAATGTATCCATAAATCTAATCCAAACAATGGTGGGAGATCAAGCTAAAGGGAACCGAGTTTGACGAGTGGAATACAAATCATGGAAGACACAGTATGTTCTTTGATGGAGTGAAAAAAAGAAATTGTAGGTTGGAAGGTGAGAGAGGGGGGGTGGGGGTCTTGTGCGATCCTGGAGGAATTTCAGAGGAAAATTTATCCTAGGTTTTAGGCTGGTCCAGCAATAACATGGAAGAGGTCATCGCTTTATATCAAGGTGCCGAATATTTGGCTAAGGTTGGTATTTCGAAAGCTATCATCTTTGGTGATTCTAGGAGTTTGATAAAAGCCTTCATATGCAATGTCCCTCTAGCTAATCTAAATGCGGTTCTCAATAAAAATCCATGAGGTTGCACTTACCATGAGTATCTCAATAATGGTGTTGGTTTATATGATAATAACGGAGAGTGGTTTTACTTCCTTCATATATTGGACAAATACCCGCAGCTTGGTGAATGTCTCAAGCTCATTTTCTAGCTTTGGTATCCTCTCCTTCAAGTGTTGGTTCTAATTATGAATATTCACATTGAATCCCATTATATCTTCCAAACTCTTTGTTTCATGGAAAATTCCCCTAATGGATTTAGGTTATAACTATGACAGAGCAATATGCTAAAGATAACTCTCAATCCCAAAAAATAAATCAATTAGAGATAACCGACATATAATTGAACTAAGAGAACAAGAAACTTACCTTTGGTCTAACATTTGATGAAGTTCCACTTCTTGAAATTTTTTTGTCCCAATTCTCCCTCGATCACCTGCAATCAAGAAAGGGACAAAGAACAACAATATATGTATGAGAATATAAAAGCAATTGATTATATATGTTCAAATAAATGTATTAAATAATAGGGGTTTTATGATTAAATAGCATAAATTTAACACAATAATTTGGATAGAAAATACAGATATTTATAAATAATAACAATAAATACAAGAATAATTTCACCTCTAACTTGTTGTGGAAATGTTTTGAAACTGGATTCTGAGTTCCTCCACCTAGGCCATACAATTGCAACTCTTTTATGTGCATCACTCAGGGGAAGTCCAAGAAAGTAAGACAATGACATTTTGACTAGATAGAGAATGAATAATGGATGGAAATGCATATTTCTAGATATGGTAAAATATTGCAGACATGGGACCAGGGTTTGTAGATTCTTTAAGAAAAATAAAAACATGATGATGCTTTAGTGATTTCTCCTCCTTCTCTTCTTCTCTTTATCATGTTTTATACTTTTGAATGGGTAGTTAGAGAAGTTGGAGTAATTACTCAAGGGAAATAAGAGGTTAGAATTGGTGAAACCTATTTTACTTTTCATAAGAAATATTTGAACATATATATATTTTTATCCTAAAAAAGATGCATACGTGGACTAGATACTACCAGGGCACATATACGAGTGCTAGCCATATATAGGGTGCATATGAGATGAAAACGAGATGTTTAAAGGAATTTTATAATAATGGATGAAAGGTAAATGATCCATAATTGGGAAAGAGAGTTTGCAAGTGGGGAAATATCATAAATCGTGCCAACACAAGAACCTGTACAAATTCAGTAGAAAAATATGATATAATAGATTCTTCTTAATGTGAGTTAAAAAGAGAAATTGATGGTCGAAATCCATTATAAATATTAAAAAGTGAGTGTGAGGAAGACCTAGGAAGAAGTTGTTGAGTACCATTCATAGGAATAACCTACAACATAACAATAAATAACTCTCTCTTCCCTAGGTGGACATACTCATGCTCAGTAGTAACAAAAAACATGGCCACTAAATCAAGTACACTGCAGTTCCATGAGATATATAAGAAGTGATCATGGCCATAAAAAATCAATACATTTTGTATCCATGCCAAAAAGAGATCATAGCTAAAAATCAATACACAGTGGATCTATGTCTTAGAATAAAGTGAGTATATATGTAAAGAAGTGTAGTACAAATCAATCCTCAAAAGTGTCATTGTCATAAAATAAATGAATAACAATCCAACGCAACTTGAGTGATAGAAAAAAAATGATTTTGTAATGAACTCGAGGCCTTTTAACAAAACCATCACAGGTACACGTCTAAACCATGTGAATAAATGTATTGAAGTCGAACACAATAAGACACAATTTGATTACCAGTCATTGATGAATACCATTAAGAACATGAGCCAACTCATTGACAATGATAATGAGTGTAAAGGTACCCAGTACAATATAACAAGTGTGAATAAAGAGTTGATGTCTAACACTTGTAGGCTATAAGAATCAGGAGACATTGATGTATTCCCACTGTCGGTAGTAGGAATCCTGCCACTAATGAATGCAAGTACCAAGGTACTAAAATGACTATTGAACCGTATCCTTTATTAAATGAGATGAATTCTATGGGAAATGATCCATTGGAAGGAGGCATTAAGGAATACCCCATCATTCGACATGAGGTAGTATCAGAAGGCCAGATATTTGAAAGGTCACAGGAAAATTGAATAATTCTGAAACGTACTCTACAGATGAGAAAAATGACATGCACAAGTCAAGATTTCTAAGGACTGGTTGACATAGGTTACAGAATTCCCTTGAATAAAAATATGACACAATAAATGATTGAGGAAGAATAGACTCAAGAATGAACAAGAACATAAGTTTGTGCATATGACATCAACATAATTCTCCATAATGACTGGAAGACTAACTATCCATCATAAACAATGCATAAATGAGTTTACATGCCTAAATCCATACTAAACCCAATATATTGACAGAAATACTCAATAAATGTTCTTTTTCAAGGGAAACATGATTTCTTCCAGATATAAGTAAGAACTGACTCTTTCCCATACGTATTTTTGAAACAATTATTTCTTTGTATTTTTATATTATTGAAGCCTGGAAAATAATAAAATAATGCTAAAGTACATACGAGGAAACAAGTGTCGTGGGAAAACAAACTAGCTCTAAGAGCATGGAAAAATTGTACACTCAATGCAAGGAGCATGTGCAAGATAAGGAAAGTCATGACATGTTTCCTCCAATTATATGGGTGTCGAGTTGGAAAGGAAAAATAATGTAAGGATTAGTGTCAAGGCCAACCATCTATTGGACACAATGGCCACACTGAGAGGGGGGGTGAATCAGTGTGTGGGAAATTTATAAACTTTTTACCTTCTTTTAGTCAACCATAATATATCACGAATTATGCCATCAACAAGATAGTAAAATGCATTAGTTAAATCAACCAAGAGTCATAAGCACATTCATCACATCACATAATCCATATGTATGACTAAGGACTTCAAACTTCTTACCACTTCAATGGTCAACCTTATGTATTTTTATTATTTTTCTTACCACCTCAATGGTCAACCTTATGTATTTTTATTATTTTTCTTTTAAAACATCATTCAAAGTCAACCACATCATTTAAAATTCATGGGAGTGTGTCCTCCACATATTCATAGGGTTTCATCAAGCCACTTGGGATTTTAATGGCATGCCATGTGCAAGGTGCCATCATGGGCTTCAAGCTTGTCACTAAATGGACCATCATCAATCCCATATGTGTTTGGTTGGCTTAACCACATCAATTGCAAGAAATGGGCATCAAGGTCTACAAGAAATGGGCATCAAGGTCTTCACAAGGTTCAATGAATTCATTAAGTCACCAAATACCACATCATTATTCCATATAACAATGTAAAGTGCAAGTAGTGGGATCAATGATGTTTGCAAGGGAATTAAGGCATTCATTAGGGGTTCCATGTCTTCATGGGATTATTCATCATACCAAGGAAATGTTCATGGGTTTCATAACCTATCAAGGACCATACAAGGTCATCATCATCATACAAGAGATCCATGACCTAACAAGGGTTGCAAGATCATTACACCATCAAGTGTGGGTCCAAGGACTCCTTCAAGTATTCTTCATGAAGCACTAGGATTATTTGACATGCCAAGGGGATTCATGGGCTTCTTAAATCACCTTAACCATACCAAGATACTTGCAAGGGTAAATATCCTTCATCACATCATCTATGGGGTTTCTAGTCCTTCTCCTAAGGTACCATGACACCATCATAGCAAGAATGACCACATAATGGGTCATTAATGCTTCTACAACCCATATAGGTATTATCCATCATCTACAAGGGCTTCAACACTATCTCCAAGGTATTCAACATCTTCAACAAGGTGGTGGCTTCAAGATCCAACCTTGTGGGTACAAGGACCTTGTCAACTCGGTACATGATGCTTCAAGGCACAAACCCACTCTATAAGGGATCTAATGACATTTGCAAGGGAATTAAAACATTCATTAGGGGTTCCATGTCTTCATGGGCTTCTTCATCATACCAAGGAAATTTTCATGGGTTTCATAACCTATCAAGGACCATACAAGGTCATCATCATCATACAAGAGATCCATGACCTAACAAGGGTTGCAAGATCATTACACCATCAAGTGTGGGTCCAAGGACTCCTTCAAGTCTTCTTCATGAAGCACTAGGATTATTTGACATTCCAAGGGGATTCATGGGCTTCTTAAATCACCTTAACCATACCAAGAGACTTCCAAGGGTAAATATCCTTCATCACATCATCTATGGGGTTTCTAGTCCTTCTTCTAAGGTACCATGACACCATCATAGCAAGAATGACCACATAATTGGTCATTAATGCTTCTTCAACCTGTTACAGAGAGAAATTCCTATGGCTTGGGGTACCACAATAGAAATCTTGACTCCAGAAATCAATCTTTCCCAATATGCAATAGAAATAAAATGTCTAACACTAAAGGATCAGACCTCGTACCTTATTCCAGACGGTTGAAGTAGATCCCCGTTGAGCTTTCCAATATTCAGCTTGAATTTCTATATTACTTCCTCAACAACAAGTAAACAATACAAGCATTCTATATATCATGGTGTTAGATCTATTATAGCATATATAATCAATAATGTATAAGCATTTGACATAATCCCATGGATAAAATATTCATTCAAATACACATCATTGGACAGGAAAAGATATTTCTATTAATATGAATCAGAGATTACAAGATACAACCTCTGACGGCATGTCTGCGAACCGGAGAAACTGAATCCCCCACTTGTGCCTCCACCACTTCAATCCTCCATCTCTCGATAGCAAGATCACAAGTAAAAGGAAATCTTGGGAAGAACACAAAAGTGCTCCAAGGGACAAAGGGATGCAGACTCAAGCATAAGTTCCGGCAACAATGGACTATAATTTCGTTGCTCTCAATTCTCTCTTATGCCTTCAATGTACCAAGGGGTTCCTTATATAGCTTTTCAAAGGGGTAATGAAAGGTCGAATCCGAGTGATCTCAAATCATATGGAAGGCCAGGAGTCAAATGAGTTAGATCCATGTTAAGGAAAACTCCAAAAGGATTTGGATTATGCACACATCCCGATGTACACGGTTTTAGTGGTCAAACCCGCGTATGTACGCGCTTATATGGTTAAAAGTCGCGTATAGCATTTTTTATGTGTTTTTAGGGATGATCAAGGAAACATCAAAGGAAAAAAAGTGGTCCATAGGGGCTAAGGGGTTTGCAGTGGGACAGGGGAAGGCCATACAAAGTGTGATTCACCTAGAGTGGTGAAATCTGCTATAACAGATGCCCCCTAATGTGTGAGGTCATAGGGGTCATACGATGGCCGAAATACATTATAAGTCCATCCCAGAAGTGGAGTGATGAAGGATCCCAAATGGAAGACCAGCCACCCAATCAGCATAGTACAATAATACAACTCTGCATATAACTGCAAATACATATAACAGTCCTGGATACATAAGAGTACAATGGCCATGAATAAGCATGATACATGATATCACATATGTGGTCATGGCCACGTACAATATACATATATCAGAATCTCCATGATGAAGATATAAAAAGGACCATGATCTCTAAAATGGCTAAAGATATACAATAGATCAAGATCTCCATAGTGGCTAGAAATATTTGACATACACTGGAATCAAGTCACGAGAGATGAAATCTCATGAACACTGGCACGATCAAGGAGGTAGCATATAAGAGATGCCACTAGTATGGAAAGTCTTCTACACAAACCGCTATGAGTACATGTCCTAATATGTGAATAGATGTGTTAAGGTCGAACATAGTAGTCCATCATCTGATTACCGATCATTAATGTATATCGTTAACAGACGTGAGATCACCCATTGATAATGAAAATGGGAATCAAGGTACTAGAGTGCAAACTAACAAGTGTGAATAAATGTGTTGAGGTCGAACACTTGAAAGGATCCATCGATCAGGGGACATTGATGTATTCCCAAGAAGCTGTCGATGGCGAGAGAACCTGCCACTGATGACTGCAAGTCTCAAGGCACTCAAAATGACTCTAGACTCCAATCCTAGAATAAATGATCTGAAGTCAATGGGATGAAATCCGCTGGAAGGAGGGAATTAAGGCATCCCCCATCATCCAACAAGAGGTACTCAGCAAAGCTGTATAATGTGGAAGCTAGAATTGATCATAAAGTGCACGAACCAGTAACTGTACTGGGAATGGCCGACATGCAAAGTCAAGATAACTGAGGAATGGCCGACTCAGGTTTCAACTTCCTTCGAACAAGAGCATAATGGTGTATGGTGACTGAATGAAGGTAGCATAGACTCGATATACAAACTGGGACATCTTTGTGATGCAGGAGGCATCAACAGAGGCTCCATAGGGACTGGAAGCTTAACCAGTCGGTGGAGATAAACTCAGATAAACGAGTACAGCTCCTAAAGTCAAACTATAACCCAAACAATGGATGTGATATACAATGCTCTGTTCGAAGGCGAGATGAGTCGACAGCTACCAAAGATAACATCTTTCCTTGTCCGGCTTTTTGGTTTTTTGATTTTTTTTTTGGACTTTTTTCAGTTATTTGAAAAGCTTGAAAGAAGAATAAACTAGCTTTATAGTTATAGACTAGGAGGAGACGAGTGTCATAAGGGAAAACAAACTAGTTCCAAGTAGTGGAACATACCTATGCTCAATGCAAGGATACATGTGTAGGATATCGACACTCGGGGGAAAATCCCCTCCCGGTAAAAAAAAGGGAATCAAGATGCGAAGGATATAGAAAATGGCTCTGCATGGCTAGACATGAGACAAGCTCAGGCTATATGGCTGAAACGCAATGTCAGGGGAGTCAGCATAAAGCTCAATAAGGTAGGAAAAGCTCATGATAATGCATTCACAACTTGACATGAGGGAGTCGTGAGGGAAATAGGCCAGCATAAGATCAAAAGGAGTATGAGGCTCTTGCGAAATGTCATGGCAGTACTATACAATGGACTCCCACACCCTAAAGGAGAAACAATCGGCATGGGCACCAAATGCAAATAAGGCGCTAACTAGGGTACCCATGTAAGGTGAAGCTCTACCACTCACATCATGCCACTTCTAAAACGGGAAGAAGGTTCTGTGACATAATAGAGTGGGTTCGTACCTAAGGTCATGGTGATATGGTCATAAGTTCATGCAAAATGGAAACGATGGCGAAACCTAACCTATATGCTAGTTTAGACACGATACCTGATATCGGCATGAACAGGTCAATCCAACGGCTGAAATGACACTGAAAAAGGTCTCCTACAACACCAATTATGTCAAAAACGGTCCAAAATGGTTAGAAAATCTCGAAACTATAGGAAAGGGGGTAAAAATTTTCAAATATTTGAAATTTTTTCTATAAACAGTAAAAAATATAAATCATCTGAAACTTTTACCCATTTGAGCTCTGACTTTCAACTGCAAATTCCAGGAGATCCAGCCGGCGGAATTCACAACCGTTTCTTCCAGGTATTTACTCATACTCTCTACTTGCATTTTGACATAATTTTTATAGATTTTCATGGTCAAATGAATTTTTTAGGCCATCCCAAAATGAGCACTGCGTCCCACGCGGATATCAAGGATTTTTCCGCGTATAGGGCTGGATATACGCGGAAAAGGACCTCAAACCTGTGTACATATGCGGCTGTTCTCAAAACAGTCGCGTACGAGGCTGCGCATGTGGTTTTCAATTAAACTAATGGGAAAATTTTCAATTTCTTTTGCAGGATGGTGCTAGAGTAGAGAGAGCGTGAGCATGGTGAAGTAGAGGAAGTAGTAATGGTCGACTTAATGGCTCAACAAGCTTTACGTGCATGTAGACTCTACAAGTTTTGGTGTCTTGGTGGTTTGAGGGCCAAACCAAGACTGCTACAAATGCTGGTAGACTATTGGGATCCAGACTTGGAGTCCTTCCGTATTGATGGGATGTCCCTCACCATAGAGGTGGAGGACATATACTTTATCACTGGTCTTTCTAGATGAGGGGAGGTGGTGAACCTTCGTTCTCGAGGTGGGCCAGGGGGTGGCTTGGCTATCGATGAGTACATAGCCGTGTACTATTTTCCAGACACTGAGAAGGTGGGGAGTCAAGTCCCTACCAATGCTATACAGGTGCTGGGCCTAAAGGCCATATTACTGATGCTAGGCAGGATATCAGGCTTAGCATCACTCCACCAGGCCTCTCGCCCTCTGATGTTATATGCAGTGGAGTGCATGAGACCCACAATATATGACTGGAGTACTACGCTACTGAGCAACATGAAACACCAGCTCAGTGAGTGTAAGGTAGGCAGGGTACAGAACTTCGGGTTCAGCAATATCTTGAGCACGTTTTTCTTTGAGCGTGTTCCAGGATTGAGCCCTATAGTGGATGTTCCTCTCCACAGGGTTCGAGATCTGGCCCAACGGCATTGGGAAGATGCGATGCACAGACTGGGGGGTGGTAGGGTGGCCAACCCATATCCAGCTGACTTCTTTCCATGGTGGTGAGGACAGATTGTTGCCATTGATGATTACCCCTATGCAGGGATAGACTTCCAGGGGATTCGGACATGCCATTGCTACCAGGATCGGCATATGGCGATATAGGTAACGAATCTCAACCCTCACTCTTTTTAAATTTTTCTGAGTTATTTAAATTTTTTTGTATTTTCTTGATTATGTGGAATCAAAAAGACATGTTTTTGTGTGACAACACATAGTGATATCTACCATTTGTGTGTAGATGTGGGACCACGACGGCCAGAGGGCTTCCCTCATCATAGACGGAGGGGAAGAGGAGATGACATCATGGGTGTGGATACGGAGTGAACACTCCAGAGCATTCATACCAACTTTGTGAGACTGACTCATAGAGTTCCCATGGCACAAGTCGAGGACTTGCCTAAGGCCATGTAGCGACAGGTGGTGGGTGTACCACGCGCATGGGTGCATTTATTTCAACGGCTAGCCAGAGCCATGGTGACGTTCCATGATCACAACCGTCCTCCTCCTCCATAGGATTAGACACCTGGGAGTGTATACATTTTGTACGACCGTGTATTATATTATGGTGGCTTAAAAATCCCCAATTTTGTATTATGACACTATGTATTACCACATTTTTTATATATAAAAAGTTTTATGGTGATCGATTTATTTATTTACATGTGTAAAAATTGTGTTTGTGATTAATTTATTATGAATGAAACAAATGCCAATCTAACACGTAGTTAGCATATGAGTCGGCAACTTGATTATTATTTCTTGGAATGTGTATATATGTTATACTGTCAAATTTTTGTTCTAACAATCTCACATGTAAGAACCTTCTCAATAACGTCGGATCTCTAACATGGTACAAACCATTGAGCTGTGACACTACTAACTCCGAATCAAGATGTACCTCAAGAGATAGAACGCCATGTAGAATGGCATCCCGTAGAATCTCAATAATAGCGCTATGCTCAGCAACATTGTTGGAAAATGGCCATAGAAATATACCTCCTGAAGACAGTACCTGACCCATAGGAGTATAAATCACCCAAGTAGCAGAGGCTGAGTGTTGAGTGTGACGGCTTGCACCATCCGTGAATCCTATGTAGGTGGAAGATTCCCTTGACATCTGCCAAAAGAAACGGAAACTAATCACAAACCCAATCACGATAAGAAAAAGACCTAACTATGCAAAAGCTGTACAATAATATACAACAAGCAACCTTGGCTAAAGATTATGCATAGTATTTTTTGAGATAGAAACCACTTCTAGGCTCCACCAAAGCTGTTCCTTCGTAATCTACTAACTCATAGGAACCCTTCTCTAACACACGCTTGACCACGTAAGGACCACGCCACATAGGATTAAATTTCCCTGCCCCTAAGGGTTCTTTCGGTTGATCCCACAAAAGGACCAAGTATCCTTCACTAAAAACTCTTGGACGAAAGGAATTATCATACTAGACCTTAATGTGACGCTTATTAACCTCTAGAGCCACCAAGGCATCCCGACGCTGCTCATCGAGTTTCTCGAGGTGAACCAAACGCTCCTCCAAAGGTGAAGTGTCTGGTAAGAGTTCCACAGCTAGCTTCAACGAAGGAATTTCGCATTCAACCAGAAATATCAACTCCACTCCATGTACAAGCTGATATGGAGAAAAACCAGTGGCAGTCTTAATCGCGGTTCGATATGCCCACAAAGCAGGATATAACATAATGTGCCAATTGTTCTTTCTTTGTGCGATGGTTCATTGGAGAATGGATTTGAGTGATTTATTCACTGCCTCAACCTGTCCATTCACTTGGGGGTAGTAAGAAGATGAATTATCTTGCTTATACCCTAACTTGGATGCCAACTCTTCCATCATACGGTTCTGAAAGTGCGAGCCATGGTCAGTGACAAGCTTTTTCGGAATCCCAAACTGAGTAATGATTTGGTTGAATACAAAGTGAGCGGCTGTCTCACCGTCGGATTTTACTATAGGCATAGCCTCAGCCCATCTCGTGAAGTAATCAATAGCCACTATAATGTGATGGTGCCCCCTAGCCGAAGCTGGGTTGCAATCCATAAAATCGAGCCGCCACTTAGTGAAGGGACCGGTGGTGATAATGGGATGTAACGGGGCAGGTTTCGAGTGCATATTACATGCGAACACCTGGCAAGGGTGGCACCTCTTGACCACATCAATACAATCCTTAAAGATCGACGGCCAGAAATAACCCGCTCTCAAAATATTTTGAGCTGTAGAAAGCCCAGATAAATGACCACCACACACCCCTCCTTGGCAATCATTCAGCACAAACTCATCCTCATCACGAGTTAAACAACGTTGTAAAATGGAATCTACCCCACGGTGGTACAAAGTACTGTCCACTATAAGGTAGTTCTTAGAGACGTGACGTAATCATCGTCGTTCATCTCGCGAGAGGTGAGTAGGGGTCCTTTGTGTTTGCAGATATATTATGATATCCCCATACCAAGGGTCCAACGTAGAGATTAAGAAAATGTATTCATCAACAAATGTATCTTCACATACCAACTCCTCAGTCTCACTCGGAAAATCCGATATGAGTTCTGCAAAGACTAAAGACTTCTTACATTTTGCTGAAACAAAATCGAGATCAAATTCTTGCAGAATGACAATCCATTTATTATACTTTCCCCCAATCATCCTTCGTGTAAGGACGAATTGAAATGGATTGACATGGGCCACAACCAAGGTTTGGCGAAGGAGAATATAATGTCTCAAACGCTGAACCGCATGTACGGTAGCTAAAGCAAGCTTCTCGACATGAGAATAACGAATCTCTGCGTCAATAAGGTTTCGGCTCAGATAATATATGACATGCTCTTGGAGCTCCTCATCCTCTTGAACCAAAACCATACCTATCGTCTCTAAAGACGTGGCCACATATAATAGAAAATCACGGCTATAATCCGGAGGACTAATCATCGGGGCCGATGCTAGGGCTCGTTTGAGCGCATCGAAGGACTCTTGGGCTCGCTCATCCCAATAAAAGGGAGTGTCCTTCTTCAAGAGACGCATGAAGCCTCTAGTCAAATTGGAAAAGTTGACAAAAAATATTCGTAAGAAGTTTACCATGCCTTGCAAACACTGAAGATGACGAATATTCTTCGGGGGAGACAACTCAAGTATTGCCTCAACCTTCAAAGGGTCGACTCTTATACCCTCCTTTGAAATGATGAATCCTAAAAAACGACCTGACTTCACGCAAAAGATGCACTTATGAGGATTTAATCTAACTGAATAGTGCCGTCACCTTTCGAATACTAATCTCAAGTGATAGGGATGACGCATTCTCATACGAGAATGAGCAGCGAGATCATCCAAAAATACCTCGATAATTGACTTGAGATCGTGGAAAATCAAGGTCATTTCCCACTGAAATGTAGCTCTGGAATTTTTAAGGCCGAAAGGCATTTTTCGATATGCGAACGTTCCCCAAGGAAAAATAAATGCAGTCTTGTGTTGGTCCTCAAGTTTAATCTGTATCTGATTATACTCGGAAAAGCCATCCATAAAGGAGAACACCTCGCTCCCTGCACACTCATCCAAAATATGATCTATAAATGGTGTGGGGAAGTTATCCTTAGGACATGCATGATTTAAATCACGAAAATCAGTGCATATGCGGATCGCTCCCTGCTTCTTATCCACCGGAACGGGGTTTGAAACCCACTCTGTCAAGGGAATGGGATAGATGAAACCAGCTTTCAAGAGCTTCTCTATCTCTGCCTTAATGGCGGGTGCTTTCCTAGGATTCACGGTGTGTAAACGTTTTCGAATAGGCTTAGCGTTGGGGTAAGTATTAATCTCATGTTCGACAATTCGAGGGTCAATACCTGGCATCTCGTTGTAGGACCAAGCAAAAATATCGCGAAATTCCTTGAATAGCTCGGTATATTCCAGAATCTCACCTTGGGAACATTCTGCCCCAATATAGACATTCTCTATTGTGCCAATATTGCGAGAAATGTTGATAGGAATTGTTGACGATATGTTCGCCATGTTTCCATCAGCCATCGGAACAGGAGAGCTTAATGGAACCATAGGACTACCGAATTTCTGACTAAGAATCTCCCTATAATCCTCATGCTCCAAACGGTCAAGCTCTGGAAGGAAGTACGATCTATGATGAAGTTCCTCCCATGGTGGCTCAACTCCCAACATAGCCTCAATAATCACTTCATTTGAAGGGAACACCGTATCAAGGTAGTCGTGGACATGAGAAGACTGTACTGCCCATGCCGGTAGCACATAGGGGTCTTCCTCCTCCGTCCGCAAAGAGGAAGAACAAGGCTCTACAACACTCTTGAGATTAGCTTGATAAGTTATCATAGCTGTAGGCAGTGACACGCTCGTCTCGACAGGCTCACTTGAAGTACTCGGTGCAGGAAGAATCCAAGGGTCTTCCATATGACTTGTGTGAAAAGGAACCAATATCGTAGAAGTCGAAGCCTCATCGAAACTAGATCCTATCATGAGGATCGGTGCAGGAAAACTAAAGATTCCCATGAGGGATGGATACATGCCTACACCCACACTCCTAGTTGCGGGCTGAGAGTGCTCAACAATCGGGATCGAAGCTCTTGAAGATGCGGTAACAGATGGATTCTTGAATGTCATCTGATCAATCGTTACAATCTTCCCGTTATGTGGAAAGCATACAACGCGGAACAAGGAAGAAGCAACGGCTTGCATACTATACATCCAGTTCCTACCCAGCAGGAGATTATAGTCAAGGGGTGCATCAACCACCTCAACCTCTATCGCAACGGTATTCCCCCCCAAATGGAATTTAAGCAAAGGAAGGATGCTGTGCAGCCTAAAAGATCTCCCATCGAAAGTAGTTAACATAGTCATTGATTTAGACAACTCGGGAGAATCGATACCCTTCCAACAGGCCAAAGACATCACAGAAGCAGCATCTCCCTCGTCAATCATAGTATGTTTTATGGTCATACCAAGATATTATACGTGCACCAAAAGAGACACATAGTAGGGAAAACGAGGCTGATGTCCTGCAGTTTCAAATTTGATCACAGAGGAAGAATCATCATCGTTCACACCAAGGGCAGAAAGCAACACCTTCCTTTGCGAAGGACAACTCTGAAGCACTTCCAATGCAGACATCACACAAGGAGTATGGC
Source organism: Pseudotsuga menziesii (assembly GCA_001517045.1). NCBI lineage: Eukaryota > Viridiplantae > Streptophyta > Pinopsida > Pinales > Pinaceae > Pseudotsuga > Pseudotsuga menziesii. The sequence continues at coordinate 72,443 of LPNX010881541.1, read as the reverse complement.
CCAAATCCTTGACAACTGAATAATTCTGGGCGGCTCAGGCATTTGGATTATGCCCTGAACACTTAAGGACTCCCTTAGGAATGTGAGGTGCAGCCTCAGGTTTATCCGTAGGTTTCTCAATGCGCAAGGGGGTTCCTGGTGGATCAGGTTCTTTTCCTGGGCTGGGTTGTGATGAACTATAATCTTTCACACGAGTCACAACTTTCACAGCACGGACCATGTTAATGCACCCATGACCACTACCCTCCGGTGGATCATCATCACTAGACTGGTCATGGGACTTCGAGTTCATATTCTGGTTATGCGGTAAAGGGTTTGTTAGAACAGCTGGGCCTTGTGCTAGGAATCTCGAAGCTTCGTTAATCTGAGGGCACAAGTAAGTGAGGTGATCTTCCTTACATAGCTTTCAAGGGAATTTAACCTTACATTTCGCTTGCTTGTCCCCCCCAACATTTCTACCATTCTTGTTATTATTGTGAGCATTCTTATTCTTATTCCCACCCTTTCGATTATTATTTTTACCCTTTTTTCTATTCCGTTTGGGCTGCGGGTTACCTTTCTTATCCGACGATTGTACAGAAAGTACATTCATCGTTTGGGTGGGTTGAGACGAAGCCATAGCTTGTCCTGAAGCAGATTGGTTGATTGACAATTTACTAGCTTGTTTTGCAACTGAATTTGTATGTTTCGCACTTGCACAACCCACAATTCCATCGGCATGTGGTCCAGGTTTGACTTTGGGATTGAGACTGGAATGAGGAGCGTTGGGAATAATCTCATACAACAAACTGGACTGAGCATAGATCAAGTCCAGTTCCTGTGCCCTAAAGATTGCTTGTTCCTCATTCTGCACTCCGGATGTGGACACATCCTTCGCTATATATGGCAATAATGATTTGAGGAACCACTCGAGAAGGAACTCTGACGGTATAAAGGCTTTAATTAATCGCTTCTATCTACGCCACTCTTGAATATGATAAGAAATATGGGTGGCTTTATCTTGCTGAAATGTTGACAAGAGTTCAGTACCAACGTCATAGCGCACTGGTAGCTAGAAGTGATTAAGAAAAGTCATCGCAAGGTCGTCGAACAAAGTAAAAGTTCCCCTAGGTAACTCTATATACCATTTCGTAGCAGGCCTTGTGAGGATGCGTTGAAATAGTCTCAAACAGACTGAGTCCTGATGTAAGGAATTCGAAGAGCAACATAGGTGAAACGTAGTAACGTGTTTGCTCGGATCCTCTCCCAATTTTCCTTCGAACTTAGGTATGTCCGATGGAAGCTTGGTAGGGACAGCCGGCCAAGCTGGGTCGTGAGCCACAGGATCGTTCGTAAGTCTCGATAAGTAAGGAAGGTTAAGCATCACAAGGAAAGGGAGCCTAGGATGATGAGGTCAATGGACCGCTCCCTGGTTCATATAGGGTTGATTACCACCATGGCCTTGACCATAGTTTCCTCCTCCTGTCTGACCCATATAGGGCGGCGTGGAAGTACCATAGTATGGTGGACCTTGACTAGTAGGAGCTACAAATCTGTAATTAGGAAAGTAAGCAGGTTGTTGATACCCACCTCCATAAGGTGAAGAAACCTATCCATACTGCGTCCCATGATAAGGTCCATAGGTCATCGCATGCGATGCCCCATGAGACACTCCATAGGTAGGAAGATACGCTTCGAAAGTAGGGATATATGCCCCGGAAGTAGCAAGGTGACCTCTAGAAGCATGAACATAGCCTCTCGATGCAGCGGGGGGTATGTGAACTTGAGACATAATCAGCCTAGTAACCGCAGTACGAACCTGACTCGTAGCCATATATCGGCTCGAAGTACCACGTGAATAAGGTGGAGGATGTACATTTGAAGAACTAGGGGCCGAGGACAAAGGAACCTGAGTAATAATATATGTATTACCACCTATCGTCACTCGTCTCGGTTCTGGTATCCTAATCGGGTCACTAACCCTAGACCTAGGAGGGAGATGCGATGGAGCTTCCACCACTGGGACGGAAGGTGCAATGTGACTAGTGCTCCCAAACCTCTCCGCATGGTAAGGAATGAGAGTGCCCCCAGGAATAGTGCTAGGCTCAAAATCGGATTTGACATGAAATGTCAAATCATGCATAGGAAAACCAGCCATACCATAACTACCATAGCTAGGAGTGGCGGGTTCAAAATGAGTCTCGGCGTCCTCCGGCATGCCACACCGGTAACGCATCAATGGGGAATCAGCCCTGGAGTGAGTAGGTCTATCATGCAAGGGTCCTATCTTAGAAATCACAGGACCTAACTTGGCTAAGTCGGGTGAAGGGTCATAAGTAGGTGTAAATTCCCCATCGTCTACATGAATGGGAGGAGGTGGTTCAGTAATACCTTCTGAAAAATCCCCCATGGTGTGTGAATCAATGTGTGACATAGTCTGCCTAGACTGTCTAGGTCTCTCTCCCAAAGGAGGAGGAGAAGTAGAAGGCAGAAGTCCTGCTAAATGACGAGAACGGCGCAGAACCGCACTTGAATCCACAATGACTCAAAAATAGAAAAGAATCTCTATTTACGTAAACCCTAGGCCAACTAGCGTGCACAGAGCAATCACTAATAAAATATAAAGCCAAATTCAAGAAAACAAGGGATGGATAAGTGAGCTCCTGAATGAAGCAGGTATGTCTCTCCTAGGAGAGGCTTGAGACTCCCATACACAACAAGCGGAGGTACGTAACCAATTATTGTGGCCCTCAGCTTCAATGCGTAAAGCGACTGTGCTGTCCGACCCCAACTTGGCCAGGACACCTGCAGAATAACCTCTACAAGTACCCCCTCAATATCCTAGGTAAGGCCACTAAGGTCACTTCAATATACTCAATGCTCAGGTGGACAATCGCAGGCGGGATTGACCGTATGGGCAAGGTAGCAAAGCCCGAAACTATCGAAAGAGCCCCCAGATACGAATACAATCCTGGAAATATCTCTGGTGCTACTTAGTTATGACTAGGGGTCATCCCAATCAATAACCGCTCACACTGCCTCGTGCTTAGCTCCCTTTTGAGAGGAGGATCCTGAGAACACTGGTTATACCAAGTATTTCACACACTCACCTGGAAAAACACCTAGATGTTGTTGGTTAGTGATCTTGGAGAATTGACTTACAATGAACTATTCCAAGATCCTAAAACCTAAGCTTGTTGGTGCACCCTAGAAAAGAAAATAGTGTAATTCATTTTATTTAGCGTTGATTTTAGTTGGCTTTATTACTCAAAAATAGGATATGGTCGTGCAACTAGTGGTGTTATGACACAACAAGAAGTAAAATGCACACCTAACAATCAATGCAAATGCATTGTGTCCATGAAAACAGGGTATGCTACTACGTGAAATGCACAATTCTTCTTCAAATGATGAATGCAAATTTTCCTATATGAAGTCCTAACTAGTACTCCAAATCAAATCTTATCTAGTGCAAGTATAATGCAAAGTGCAAAATGCAATGCATGATGATAAGCAAATGTTTTTGGATTTTTTGGAAATAAAAGAGATGTAAAAAGCAAAAGAATGATTCTACGATCCCTAGACTCTGAAAGCACACACAAACAACACTCAAGCAAAGCACTAAGGTAAAAGAACTCTAATGCACTAATCTCAAACAAAAAATCGAAAATGCCATGACAAGAAATTTCCTAAAAAAAAAATTAGGCTAAAAAAAACCGTTTCTGGTCAGAAACAGACTCAGGTAGTGCCAAAGGAAACTCAACAAATATCAGAATTCACCCAGCAACCAATTATCTTCCCCAAAAATGAAAAATCAAGGGCATATGCGACTGTTCACAGTAAACCCGCGTGTATATGCAGAAATCTCAGAGGGAACCGCGTGTATACGCGACTGTAAATCAAAAACCCGTGTATAGGAAGAAAAGGTGCAAAAAATCAAGGAAAACAAGCACGCTGAGAAAAAATTTACACCAATTAGAATCTACGATGCATACATGCCCCCATACCCGACACAGAAACAAGAGAGAAAGAGCAATTCAAATTCATTGAATGCCGAGAAAACAACCCCCAAAGGACAACTACTAGGAACTCCCCAGCGGAGTCGCCAATTCTGTTACAGAGAGAAATTCCTATGGCTTGGGGTACCACAACAGACATCTTGACTCCAGAAATCAATCTTTCCCAATATGCAATAGAAATAAAATGTCTAACACTAAAGGATCAGATCTCGTACCTTATTCTGGACGGTTGAAGTAGATCCCCGTTGAGCTTTCCAATCTTCAGCTTGAATTGCTATATTACTTCCTCAACAACAAGTAAACAATACAAGCATTCTATATATCATGGTGTTATATATATTCTAGAATATATAATCAATAATGTATAATCATTTGACATAATCCCATGGATAAAATATTCATTCAAATACACATCATTGGACAGGAAAAGATATTTCTATTAATATGAATCAGAGATTACAAGATACAACCTCTGACGGCACGTCTACGAACCGGAGAAACTAAATCCCCCACTTGGGCCTCCACCACTTCAATCCTCCATCTCTCGATAGCAAGCTCACAAGCAAAAGGCAAGCTTGGGAAGAACACAAAAGTGCTCCAAGGGACAAAGGGATGCAGACTCAAGCATAAGTTCCGGCAACAATGGACTATAATTTCATTGCTCTCAATTCTCTCTTATGCCTTCAATGTACCAAGGGGTTCCTTATATAGCTTTTCAAAAGGGTAATGAAAGGTCGAATCCGAGCGATCTCAAGGCATATGGAAGGCCAGGAGTCAAATGAGTCGAATCAATGTCAAGGAAAACTCCAAAAGGATTTGGATTATGCACACATCCCGATGTACGCGGTTTTAGTGGTCAAACCCATGTATGTACGTGCTTATATGGTTAAAAGTCACGTATAGCATTTTTTTATGTGTTTTTAGGGATGATCAAGGAAACATCAAAGGACAAAAAGTGGTCCATAGGGGCTAAGGAGTCTGCAGCGGGATAGGGGAAGGCCATACAAAGTGTGATTCACCTAGAGTGGTGAAATCCGCTATAACACAACCCATCTAGGTATTATCCATCATCTCCAAGGTATTCAACATCTTCAACAAGGTGGTGGCTTCAAGATCCAACCTTATGGGTACAAGGACCTTGTCAACTCGGTACATGATGCTTCAAGGCACAAGCCCACTCTGTAAGGGATCTAAGGCACCGTGAGTGGGACTTGGTGGCATCAATGACAACCTATGGGTCCAGTGCAACTCCATGTTGGAATCAATGACAATTTCATCAACAATATCTCCCTTTGTTATTGATGACAACAATTCATGCTCCACCTATGAGCATGCTCCCCTTTTGTCTTCATCTCTCCCCCTTTGGAATCATTGGCAAAGGGTGTCAACATACATGTAGATGAAATCATTGATCACTAGTCATTGCTACCCCTGTCAATATGCATGATACTAGGACCTGTCTGTATGGTTGGGGTAGCCATCCTTTCTCCTTTGAGTTGATCCTCCAGCATTATGAACCCAAGATGTGCTAAGGTATTTGAGAGACCTTAATATTGGCTTGCCATATGGCATCCATCCTCCCTTATTTGATCAACTTCTCCTATTTGAAACTGCTCGGTCTTCTTCATCCATACTTGATTCTTGGCACCTGTCCTTTCAGCATTTGTTACTTCATTTGTATTGGCTTTCCTTGATGTGTTGTATGAGAACCTTCTCATGGGTTGCTTTTGTGTACTCCAACATTCTTGAGCTTTGTGCCCAAGGCCACTGCAACTATAACACCTCATTGTACGATAACGTGCAGCAACGTGACCAACATGGTTACATGTACAACACCTGATCAAGCTGTTGGAACTTCCAAAATTTCTTTGATCAATATCATTTCTCCATGCTTTAGAGTTTCCATGATTGTAGGCCTTTGTCTTCTGATCCTCAAATCTTCTTGTTGTTGTGTATGAAGGACTCCTCCTTGGTTGACTTCTTTGACTTTCACATTCTTGGGCATTATGACCAAACCCACTACATGTGTAGCATCTCCATGTGTGACATGTGGCAACAACATGTCCAACTTGATTAAATGTCCATCATTTAACTGAGTCATTGGGTCTTCCACCACTTCTTCTTCTATGGATTCTACAATCCACAACTTTATGACTAAAGTTAGAACAAAAATAACAATGACCATTGAATCCACACTCATAACTAGGTCTTGGAGTTGTTTCTTTTCTGAGCTTTCTTTAAGGAATATATCTAACTCCTTCTTTCATATTTGAAATTCCAAAGTGCTTGTTGTCATGTGTAGGTGCATGGGGAGCAACTTTGGATGTTGATGGACCTGCTTCTGGAGTCTTAGGAGACCAAGTCTCATATTCAAATTTTTCTTTCTCCTTATTGTAACAAGGACCAGTCTTGTCAAGTAGAGATCTCTATAAATCTAAGATATTATCTAGGACAACAGAACTATCCTTGAACTTGACAAAAGATTCATTCTTCTTACATTTCTTCCTGAGACCAACTACCTCCATTTCCAGCTTTTGGATTGTCTCCTCCTTTTCTTCCAGGTGAATCTTCAAGATTTCTTCTATCTTCTTGGCTTCCTCCAGCTGAGTCGTCAGATCATGATTGACCTCTCTAGTTTATTTAAGCTCTTCAACAGACTCTTCTGGCTCTTCCTTTTGACTGGTCAATTAGGTATTTAGTTGTTCAACTTCAACATCCTTGTTTTTCATTTGATCCCACAACTCTTTGTCCTTGTTTTTGAGCTTCACAATCAACACTTTCATTGTCATGGTCTTCTGCTGATATTGATTCAAGGAGTCCAAGATTTTCTTTTTGAACTTCTTGAAGTCACTCTGGTTCATATTTACTATGTTCATAAACCAATTGGATCTAAAATCAATATTTATAAATGTGAAATGTATCTCATGTGTAGCCTTTGATAGCCCTTCATCACTGTCTGCAAGAAATTTCTCAATTTGATCACACAAGCTATCATTACAATCAAAAGAGTTCATCCTTTACTGGAGTCCTCTTCTTGCTTATCTTCTTCTTGATTGATCTCTTACAGGGGCTTGTCTTCTGATCCCTAATCTAGGTTTTATGGTTCTGGTCTTTCCTTCTGATACTCATTCTCTAACTTGAACCATAAGTATTTGGCTAAAGTGTACTCCCCTACACTTTATTTCACTGAATTGGGAAGTCCATCCATAAGGAACTTCAACTATGTAGTATTGTCCTTCCTTGCTTCTTTTGTGTACCTGATTTTCCCTTTTTGTTTGATGGAGTGGGTGGATTGATCACAATATACCAGACACCAAAATTCTTCAGGCATGCCTTCATCTTGTTCCTCCAACTAAAATAATTTATCATATCAAGTACATGCATGTCCTTGCGTGATGAATCTTCTTTTGCTTCCATTGTGTCTCCACGGATCTCCTTCAAGATTGCTAGGCTTATGATGAAGGCCGGCTCTTATAGAGATTGTTGGACACAATGGGCACACTAAGAGGGGGGGTGAATCATTGTGTGAGAAATTTATAAACGTTTTACCTTCTTTTAGTCAACCAGAATATATCACTCATTATGTCATCAACAAGATAATCAAATCCATTAGTTAAATCAACCAAGAATCATAAGCACATTCATCACATCAAAGAGACACAAGAATATTTGTAATTTGATCTTTATTTATTGTACATGGAAGACAAAACTATTTTTGATTACAATCATCACCAACTGATGAAAAGAGCACCAACTCTCATAACATGACCCAGCCTAGTTTTCTTAGCTCCAACTAAGAAGGGTTTGAGGAGTCCAATCTTTAAGTGCAAGATTCTTCTTGCAAGCAATCATATGGCTCTGCTGCAAGCAATCATATGGCTCTGCTGCACAACCAACCTCTTCTCTACACATCAATATATGCTCATCACTCTGATGGTCAACACTTCTCATCAATATCTGGTCAATCTGCTCATCGCTACTGCTCAACACTGCTGCTCATCACAACTGCTCATTACTGCTTCTCATCAATCTCTAGTCAATATGCTCATCAATCTCTGGTCAATCTGCTCATCACTTCTGCTCAACACTACTGCTCATCACTCTTTCTCATCAATATCTGGTCAAGTTGGTCAATCTTCTCATGTACACATCATTATACATCTCATCATACATAATTACTGAACAATAATTCTTCTCTTCTTTCACTAAGCATAAGGCATGCATAGTCATGCATCATCATCATAGGTATGCATCATCATCATATGGCATGCATCATCGTCATAGCGTGTGAATCTTCATCATCAAATATACATCATCATCATCTCATTGTGCATCGTTTATGCATTATCAACATCAAGTATACATCATAGTGCATATGAGAGCATCAACATCATAGAGTGTAAATCATTATCACATGTATTATCATCATAAAGTGTATCATATCATAGCACAAAGGTATGCAACATCATCATCATAGCCTCCATACTGACTTCAAATATATATACCAATATAGAGGCTCATATACTAAGATCAAATATGAACTCTATCCATGAGAGACATGTGTCATCACAAGAGAAACCCAGAATAATGAACCATACCTTTTTGAATATAAAAAGATTAAGAAATAGTAGACAAACCAAAAGAAACTCTATATCATTTCATCACATAGCCCTCATAACAAGCTTTCCAATGAGCCAATAATTTTGTAATTTCAAGTCCGTATGAGAAATTTATGCCAATTTTAGTGAAGATGCCCAAACATTTCTCTGCAAAAACGAATTGCTCCTCTGTTGCTGCAAAAAAACCTCAGACCAATCTCCACGAATTCACTTCTCTACATCCTGCATTAACTATTTTTGGATGTGTTTATATACACATTAACTTGGATAGGTTTCAAGCTGGTCGACTTGTCTTCAAAGGTAAGAGTGGTAAGAATTTTAATTTTTAATTAAAAATTGTAATTTGAATTTTACTTGTCACATAAACTTATTACCACTTCAATGATCAAACATTACCAAAGAATTGCATGTTTTTTATTTTCCATATAATATGGTGTCCACCACATAATCCATATGTATGACCAAGGACTTCAAACTTATTACCACTTAAATGGTCAACCTTATGTATTTTATTAGTTTTCTTACCACCTCAATGGTAAACCTTATGTATTTTTATTATTTTTGTTTTAAAACATCATTCAAAGTCAACCACATTATTTAAAATTCATCTGAGTGTGTCCTCCAAGTATTCATAGGGTTGCATCAAGCCACTAGGGATTTTAATGGCATTCCATGTGTAAGGTTCCATCATGGGATTCAAGCTTGTCACTAAATGGACCATCATCAATCCAATATGTGTTTGGGTGCCTTAACCACATCAAGTACAAGAAATGGACATCAAGGTCTTCACAAGGTTCCATGACTTCATTAAGTCACCAAATAACACATCATCATGCCATCTAACCATGCAAAGTTCAAGTAGTGGGCTCAATGACCTTTGCAAGGGCATCAGGGTCTTCATTAGGGGTTCCATGTTTTCATGAGATTCTTCATCATACCAAGGATATGTTCATGGGTTTCATAGCATATCAAGGACCATACAAGGTCATCATCATCATACAAGAGCTCCATGACCCAACACGGGTTGCAAGATAATTAGACCATCAAGTGTGAGTCCAAGGACTCCTTCAAGTCTTCTTCATGAAGAAAGAGGATTCTTTGACATGCCAGGGGATCCATAGGCTTGTTCAACCACCTTAACCATACCAAGAGACTTCCAAGGGTCAATATCCATCATGACATCATTTTTGGGGTTGCTAGGCCTTCTCGTAAGGTACCATGACACCATCAGAGCATGAATGACCACATAATGGGTCATTAATGCTTCTCTTACCCATCTAGGGATTCCCCATCATATACAGGGGATTCAACACCATCTCTAGGGTCTTCATCATCTTCAACAAGGTGGTGGATTCAAGATCCATCCTTGTGGGTATAAGGTGCTTCAAGGAAAAAAACCACTCTGTAAGGGATCCAAGGCACTCCAAGTGGGACTTGGTGGCATCAATGAAAACCTATGGGGCCATTGCAATTCCATGTTGGTATCAATGAAAATTTCATCAACAATCTCCACCACTAATTCTTCTGTAGATTCTACAATACACAGCTTTATGACCAAAGTTAGAACAAAAATAACAATAACCATTGAAGCCACATTCATACCTGGGTCTTGGAGTTGTTTCTTTTCTGATATTTCTTTGAGGAACAGATCTAACTCCTTGTTTCATCTTTGAACTTCCAAATTCCTTGTTGTCATGTGCAGGTGCATGGGGAGCATCTTTGGACGTTGATGGACCTTCTTCTGGAGTCTTAGGAGACCAAGTGTCATCTTCAGATTTTTATTTCTCCTTCTTGTAACCAAGACCAGTCTTATCAAGTGGAGATCTCTGGCAATACAAGATCTTATCTAGGACCACGTAACTATGCTTGAACTTGACAAAAGCTTCATTCTTCTTACCTTTCTTCCCAAGACCAAATACCTCCATTTCCAGCTTCTGGATTGTCTCCTTCTTTTCTTCCAGCTGAATCTTCAAGATTTATTCTATCCTCTTGGCTTCCTCCAGCTGAGTCTTCAGATCATGATTGAACTCTCTAGTTTCTTCAAGCTCTTCAATAGGCTCTTTTGGTTCTTCCTTTTGATTGATCAATTCAGTCTTTAGTTGTTCAACTTCAACATCCTTGTTTTTAATTTGATCCCGCAACTCTTTGTCCTTTTTTTGAGCTTCACAAGAAACACTTTCATTTTCATGGTCTTCTGCTGATATTCATTCAAGGAGTACGAGATAACTTCATGAAGTGACTCTGGTTCAGATTTACTGTGTTCAGAAACCAAATGGCTCTAAGATCAATATTCAACAACATGAGATGTATCTCATGTGCATCCTTTGATAGGACTTCATCATCATCTGCAAGAACTTTCTCAATTTCATCTAACAAGCTATCATTACAATCACAATAGTTCATCCTTTACTGAAGCCCTCTTCTTGCTTATATTATTCTTGATTGATCTCTTCTAGGGGCTTGTATTCTGATTCTTGATCTGTCTTTTCTTGTTCTGGTCTTTCCTTCTCATACTCTTTCTCTAACTTGAACCATAATTCTTTGGCTAAAGTGTACACCCCTACACTTTCTTTCACTGAACTGGAAACTCCATCCACGAGGAACTTCAACGTTGTAGTATTGTCCTTCCTTGCTTGATTTTGTGCAACCGATTTTCCCTTCTTGTTTGATGGAGTGTGTGGATTGATCACAATATCTCAAACACCAAAATTCTCTAGGTATGCCTTCATCTTGCTCCTCCAACTAAAATAATATATCATATCAAGTACAAGAACGCCATTGCTTGATGACTCTTATTTTGCTTCCATTGTGTCTCCACATATCTCCTTCAAGTTTTCTAGAATTGTGACGAAGGCTGGTTCTGATACCAATTATTGGACATAATGGCCACACTGAGAGGGGGGGTGAATCAATGTGTGAGAAATTTATAAAATTTTGACCTTCTTTTAGTCAACCATAATATATCACTGATTATGTCATCAATAAGATAATCAAATGCATTAGTTAAATCAACCAAGAGTCATAAGCACATTCATCCATTAAAGAGACACAAGAATATTTGTAATCTGATCTTTATTTATTGTACATGGAAGAAAAAAATCTTCTCGATTACAATCAACACCAACTAATGAAAAGAGCACCAACTCTCATAACATGACACAACCTGGTTTTCTTATCTCCAACTAAGAAGGATTTGAGGAATCCAATCCTCAAGTGCAATATTCTTCTTGCAAGCAATCATATGGCTCTATTGCACAACCAATCTCTTCTCTGCACATCAATCTATGCTCATCAATATGCTGTTCAACAATGCTCATTAATCTCTGGTCAATCTGCTCATCACTGCTGCTCAACAATGTTGCTCATTACTGCTGCTCATCAATCTCTACTCAATATGCTCATCAATATCTGGTCAATATTCTCATCACTGCTGCTCAACATTGTTGCTTATCACAGTTGATCATCACTACTGCCCATCACTATTGCTCGACATTGCTGCTCATCACAGTTGCTCATCACTGCTGCTCATCAATCTATGGTCAAGCTGGTCAATCTTTTTATGTAAACATCATTGTACATCTCATCATACACAATTACTGAACAAGTAATTCTGCTCTACTTTCACTAAACATAAGACATGCATCGTCATGCATCATCATCATAGGTATGCATCATCACCATAGGGTATGAATCCTCATCATCAAATATACATCATCATCATCTCAGTATGCACTGTTTATGCATCATCAAAATCAAGTATACATCATAGTACATATGAGAGCATCATCACTCTATGGTATGCATGTACATCATATTGTATAGGAGTGCAACAACATCATAGAGTGTAAATCATTACCACATGTATTATCATCATAAAGTGTATCATATAATAGCATAAAAATATTCAACATCATCATCATAGCCTCCATAATGACTTCAAATATACATACCAATATAGAGGCTCATATACTAAGATCAAAGATGAACTCTATCCATGAGAGACATGTGCCATCACAAGAGAAAGCCTGAATAATGTACCATACATTTCCGAATATCACAAGATTAAGAAACAATAGAAAAAACAAAAGAAAATCTAGATCATTTCATCACATAGCTCTCGTAACAATCTTTCCAACTAGCCAAGAATTTTGTAATTTCGATTCCATATGAGAAATTATGCCAATTTTAGTGAAGATGCCCAAAAATTTCTCTGTAAAAATGAATTGCTCCTCTGCTGCTACAAAAAAACCTCTGACCAATCTCCACGAATTCACTTCTCTACATCCATCATTGACTATTTTTTGATGTGTTTATATACACATTAAAGTGGACATGTTTCATGCTGGCCAACTTGTCTTCAAAGGTAAGAGTGGTAAGAATTTTAATTTTTAATTAAAAATTGTAATTTGAATTTTTAATTTGACTTTTAATTGTCACACAAACTTCTTACCGCTTCAATGATCAAACCTTACCAAAGAATTGCATGTATTTTCTTTGCCATAAATTAGGGTGTCCACCACATAAGCCATATGTATGACCACGGACTTCAAACTTCTTACCACTTCAATGGTCAACCTTATGTATTTTTAGTATTTTTCTTTTAAAACATCATTCAAAGTCAACCACATCATTTAAAATTCATGGGAGTGTGTCCTCGACATATTCATAGGGTTGCATCAAGCCACTAGGGATTTTAATGGCATGCCATGTGCAAGGTGTCATCATGGGCTTCAAGCTTGTCACTAAATGGACCATCATCAATCCAATATGTGTTTGGGTGCCTTAACCACATCAAGTACAAGAAATGGGCATCAAGGTCTTCACAAGGTTCCATGAATTCATTAAGTCACCAAATACCATATCATCATTTTTCTTTTTATATTATTGAATCCTAAAAAGGAATAAAATAATGCTAAAGTACATAAAAGTGTCGTGGGAAGACAAACTAGTTCTAAGCGCATGGAAAAAACCTACACTCAATGCAAGGATCATGTGCAAGATAAGGACAATTAAGGCATGTTTCCTCCAATTATATGGGTGTCGAGTTGGAAGGGAAAAATAATGTAAGGATTAGTGTCAAGGCCAACCATCAAGATAAATTGTTTCATCTTCCATGGCTTTGGATTTTGAATATTTTATTCAAACTTTTCCAGCATTTAATTTTTGTTGGAAAGTTTAAAATGAGAGAAATATTTTAGATCCATTTCATATATTCACACCTCCCCACTTGAAGGGTTTTAGTCCCCAAAATATTCAAGGTAACTCTCTATCTTCTTCTTCTTCTTCTTCTACAACTAAATGCTTTCCTCCTCTACAACCACAGATCATACTTGTCACTTGGTCATTATGATACTTAAATAACCCAACCAAGTCATATTTTCGTATCAATCGTTGATAGATCTCCAAGAAGGGGTGCTTCCATTGTAGGATGGAAGATACAGAGATGATTAGTGTTTTCCTTTGGCATAATCATGGTGTCCACTTTAATTATGGATATGGCATACGCTATTATTATAGGTCCTTGGACAATGGCTACTCTTTCTTCCTTCCCCTTCCCCCTCACTCTTCAAACTTTTATAAGGATTTTCTTGAGCATATTTCCCAAGGAAGCAAACTAGATTGGATGTTGAGTGTGTGAATAATCAGGTTGAGGAAATAAATCTTAAGTTTTAGAACGGTTCCTCAACAAGAATCATGTAACACATATTTCATTTAAATTGGAAACATTTTATTCCAAGGATGTCACCAAAATTGTTTTTTATAGTTATTTTGGAATTCTATATCCACTATTTAACTTTGTATGCTTCACATTTCGTACCTTGATGTTATTTTTTTTCTTAGAAATGATCGTCACTCAGGGCCAGTGCATTTCAACAATTGGCTAAGAAACTTTAACCTAGGGGCATCGAAGTTGTCAAAATCACCCGAGGATTGCACTTGGGCTAGGCCACACCAACCTTTAATATGGATGGATTTTTTGGAGTCTCCTCCCAAATCAGTCACCCCTAAGGGTATTGAAGTCGGGTCACCTTACAAATGAAACCCACACCTTAATTTAATTGAATTGTACCTTGCTATTATTATTATTATAAAATATCTCTATTTTCCATCCGTTTCATGTGTTGAATTAAATTTTTTAATTAATGAAGTATGCATATATCGTTCAAAAATTTAGACTATATTTTGAATCTTTACAATAGTAATATTTATGTTGAATCTGTTTTTTTTCATGTTTCCATTATATATTTGAAGAAACAATTGGAGTAGAAACAACCGAAGCGATTCTTCATCATCCGTTTGGATTGGGGTGACTTTACTTTCTAACTTGCTTGCTCTTTTTAGAATATGTTTGTAAAGATTGTTAATTAGTTATTTACATGAAAGTTTGAGTCATATTTTATGGTCATTGATTTGTGGTGACTATTGCCAAAGGTCACTAGGGTTGGTAATATAAATGAAATAGAAATGGTGACTCTGCTGAGTAGTTTCTCTATTTTCAGGTAGTTTAGGGATTGTTTTTTTCTCATAGACTAGTAATTATTCATCTTAGGACCCTTTTGGGAAGTATTCAGTGTTTTTTTTGGGGTGAAAATATTTAGTTTTAGATTTATCCTGTAGTTAAATGAGGGTTATAGTCTACACAGGTGCATATATGTCCTATATTTGTAACTGTGTTTTAAAAAAACTATATTTCTCTCCCTGTATGTGACTTTAGTACTAGAAACTCGCATATACATGGCTTTGTTGTACATAACCCACATAGACTGTGTTCCACTTATTTTTTCAGTTCTATTTACTTTCAAAAGTGGAAATGTGGGTTTGTTGTGTCTAAGTTGATTGTGAGTGTCTTTGATTGCTTTTTAGTTTCAGTAAGCAATACTTTTTGTTTGCAAAAACAATTTAAAAAAATATTTTTTAGTTTATTTATTTTTTTTAATTTTAAATCTTCCTAGAATATTTTTCATTAGATTATTTGTATAATTTTTGCAATTTTATTTTTGTATAAATAATTTTATTTTTTTGGCCATAACATTGAAGCAAAATGATAAAAAAATTCCTTCATAAGTTTTGTTTTCAATTGTTTTGTTGCAATTTGAGAAAATAAGTAATTTGGTAACTATTTGTTTATTTACTTGCATCTTTTGCATTAAACGAAATGGTTTACAATACTTTGATCGAAGCAAAATGATAAAAAAATTCCTTCATAAGTTTTGTTTTGAATTGTTTTGTTGCAATTTGAGAAAATTAGTAATTTGGTAACTATTTGTTTCTTTACTTGCATCTTTTACATTAAACAAAATGGTTTACAATACTTTGATTCTTCTTTATTTTCTTTCAATAGTTAAAACGTTTATTTTTTTATCTTTCTGTTTGAAAAAAAAATGTTTCTTTCTTTTGAAAACTTGAATTCATTTTTCAATTTTTATAAGAGAAAGAGCGAGAAAAATTTCATTTGTTCATTTTGAGTGTTTGTTTTTCAATTAGTGAAAAAGAAAGAGGTTACATTTTATTTTTTGCATGAAGTAGATTCTTAAAAGAACTAAAAATGGAAAAGGAAATATTTTGGAATTGTTTTTTGCATTTAAAAAAAAAGTATTGTAAATCACTAAAATCAATGAAATATTACCTTTGCTTTCTACTTTTATATATTTAAAGTGTTTGAATTCTTGTAATTGTACAAAAAAACACCATTAGTTGCACACCCATTTCCTCTTGATTAATAAGAAGCACTAAAACAAACACTTAATCTAAAATTCATTAAAATTTATTTTTATAGGGTTCATCAATTTAGCTTAAGCATAAGGTCTTGGACTAGGTTGGTAGTCAACACTCCAAGACGATTCATTTTTTTAAACATCGTGGTATTTTCAAAAGGATTGGAATAAATCCAATATTGTAGGGGTGTGGCAGGGGTGGTCCAATAAAACTATACTTAAGCATGAGGTGGTGTAAGGTTGACTTCAAGAGATTACCCCTCTGATACTTATACCAAGCATTTGTGGGATTTTGTGTGTATGAGGATTTCCTTAGTACCAACTCGGCCCTCCCGTGGTGTCGATATTGTTGATATTTTGGGCTTAGCTACCCTTCCCATACATACAATCATGGCCATTCATTGTTCCCTTAGACTCTATCTGCAAATTGGTAGTCATAAGATCTTGTCTGAGGTACTGCATAGGTGAATGATTGAGGATTCTTTCTAACCTTGGACATACATTGATCCAAACTGATAACACCCTTGTAGGGTATCCCTTGCCTTGTGGGGAGACTTGCACCAATAAATACTATTAATGGATTCCTTGGTAACTATTCTCTAACCTTTGTTGTTTGCATATGGGACTTAATCAACGCATACTGAAATTCAAAAGGCCCTTTGTTTTCCTAGTTGACATTACTGGGACATTTTTTAGTTGTGTTCTCTTTGTACTCTGTGTGATTTAGTTGGCCTTAGGACTTAAACTGTCATAATTATTTTTAAAGGGTGGAATATAAACCACTCTACCATTCTAGGAGGATTCAAAATACCCCCCAGTCATAATGGAACCTCAACCATGTCCACTAAGGTGTCGAACAAACACATTTGGCTCTTTTGAGCCAACAAGTTCTATTGATTTAGTTGATGAACCACAAATTATAAGAAACAATACTTATGCACCTCACATAACTTGAGTTTAAGACCTTCAAGACAAAGGATTTGTAAGACATTTCATCTCTCCTTTAACATGACATGGCGATCCAATATTAGTGCATATTCCAATTTTTTCTGAGCAAACGACAATTCCTAACCAAATAAGTACAGGGTTGATCATGGATGATCTAGGATAAAGTTTGGGAGATGTAAATACTACTACTTCAACTCTAATGCCAAGAGGATTTTCTCCTTGTTGGGCAAAATATGCACTATTTAATGCAACACTTAATTTGTCAACCCAGGAAGGGAGCTCGTGAGATGCAAACACTATATGTGCAGGATTGAGGGCTTGAACTAATCTAAGCTAACTAAATATGCAAATGTGCTAACATGCAAATATATGATTTTAATCTATATGCATGACTATCATGAGTTAAATGCAAGAATTTAATCTATCTATGAAAACAAGAAATTAACTAAGAAATTGAAAAGTAACTATAAATTCAAATCTAATCTAATATTATATTAATCTATTCTACAAAGACAAGAAACTAATCAATAACTGAGATTCAAACTAGTATAATGCTATGTTAATCTATTCTATGGAAGGAAATTGCAGATGATAATCTAGAAAGCAATCACTTAGTCCGAACATGATTTAACTAATGAGAGAAAAACTAATTACTTGCAACAAATTATCTTATCTATATTATGAATTAGAGACTATTCCATATATGCATAAGTAAATGCCTGTCTAAGAATGCAAGCACAAATGATTTATGGAAAGCAATGAACTATTTAATTGCAAATTCGTAGAAAGCAAAGGAAATATTATTCTAAATACCAAGTGTTAATAAATGCGTTGCTAAACAGTAAACTAATCAAAGCAAACTAAACTTGGAGCTTATTAATCAAATCTAAAACTAAGTACAAAACAATAACTAGAAATATATTCGATTGGTAAGAAAACCTATAACAAAAAACAAAATACTTCTACTCTACCTCTTCAACAAACTTTACCATAAACTAAAGAATCTTAACCAGTCATAAAAAGATCATGCAATTAATTTACAAATGGAAAAGTAAACTTACACTAAACTAGGTTATGTGAACTTTTTATCATCAAAATATAAAATACTGAAAACCCATGCATCTAATATTGAAAACAATATAAACCAAAGATATAATTACAAAACATTACAATGATACTGAAGAAAGAAATCCGAAACCACAATAAACCAAAACACAATACATAGGCTGAAAGGAGAAAAATAGGAATAAAACTTTAATAAATGTTTTAAACAATCTAACCTATGATCCTAAAGACAAACATAACCATTACTTAACTACCATAGTCGAAACATAATAAGAAAACTAAAGAAATAGGCTTAAAATAGATTGACAACACTAAAGGCTGAATGAAAGACTGTATCGCAGGCCGTCTGAATAGATGGTCCGAATGAGAGGCTGTATACATAAATGATAGAAAAAGACCTAAATGACCTAATTTTCAGCTGATTTCGTGCACATGTAAATACAATGCATAAGGATAATAAATAAACCTATTTAATCATCAAATCTAACAGTAAAATAAACTTAAACAAATTCAAGAACATAAAGAGATCATTGCATATTAATAAATTGAAATGTAAATTGCTTAAACTGATAATTTATAATAGAAAAGAAATAGATAAAACTGGATCTATTTAATTTGATAAACAACAATCTATTTAACTAGCTTGCAAATCGACTATCGATAAATTGGAAATGAGGTGATTGAAAACAAAACTGAAAGCAAACTATGCACGCAGTTAACTATCTAATTCAGAAATAAAATTGCATTACAAGAATAATAAAACAGATTGTGAATTAAACTAGCTATAGTAGAAAGATGAAATAAATAAACAAGAAAAGAAACCTCTGTTTGTTGAGGGGCCCTCCAAGCAATCAGAGATGTGAAGCTAAGTCAATCAGTCACCCACAGAAGACAGAAACCATATATCCATAGCTGAACATAGATTTTCTATTAAACCGTAGCAAAGCTTTACAAAGAGTTTTTCCTTCTTCTCTTCAAAACCAAAGAGGTATTTATAAGATGATTACAATGAAGATTAGGTCGACCACATCTTGCTAAAAATAGAGGTTCTTCAATGCTGTAACAACTACCCACGAATTCAGAAAACGACCAACCATAATTTCTGGAAAAATTGGTTTCAAAGAACCACGATTTTCTCCCAAATGGCTATGAATTTGGCGTAAATTCCTCACTATGATTGAAATGGAAAGATTCTGCACAAAAACCACATTCAATAATTTTCAAGTTCACTTCTATTTGCCCTCAAATCAAGCCCAAAAATCAACTGTTTGTTAAAAACACATGGTCTGCATGGCCATTTGGATGAACGTCTGGATGAGATGTAGTTCATAAATCCAGATTCTGAGTGGATTTTATGTTGGTTTGTTGGCCACAATGACTGTTGAGTGCTGAATTGTTGGATTGTGGCTGAGTTCCATTGATTGGGAGATTCTTGTTGCTTTCCTCCCTCATGTGATGCATGTGTTAATCCTCCAATATGCATGCATTACTTCACAATCTGCACATAAAAGAAAATCTATTAGTTAACAAAAACCAAAGTATGAAATGACAATATATTCAATATGAAGTTTTTAAAACAATTTTTTTTAAAAGGAATACATATATAAACTTTTATCATTTAAACAACCCAATTCAAAAGGAATTAAAGGGTGTTTGGCCATGTTGACATATGATTTAAATAATTAATAAATTATTAAAATTCCATGTCATAATCCATTTTATGTTTTGGTTAACTTGGATATGAGTGGGTTTGAAAAAATGATTTAAAGCTAAGAGAATTGTTTTAATATTTAATTTATTTTTAATTTTTTTAATTTTATCCTTTGTTTAAATTTAAACCAATGCTTAAAACTCGTCATTACTTTATGGTTTCAATTTGTATATGCAGGATCGGAAGAAACGGGTAAACCAAACTAGTAAAATAACATGCAATCAAATCTAATTCAAAACTCAGGATTGAAAGAAGGGGTTGACTGGAGTGCATATCGTCTTTTATTTGCAAAATACTACATTTAATATATAAAAATAACATATTTGTCTTATTTTACATTTACAAGATTTTAATTAATAAAACAGAGTAAAAGACAACCTTATTGAACATAGATGTATTAAATTACGGTAAATAGGTCGAAAATTAATTTAAATAAAGCCATTATAAAAGACAATTTCGAGGCCCAACACTCCTCCTTATGTAAGTACTCAGATGTTAAATGAAAAAATAGCTAGTTCATCTCCTGTTGTTACTTTTGGCACCACTACCTCACCTTTAGGTTTTACAATTACTCAACCAATGAATGGTTCTTTATCATTACCTTTTGGTTCGAGTTCCTTTACATATGGTATGTCAGTTTTGAGTATCCCTAATTTCTCAATCACTTATAATCCCTTATTTCAGAATGCTACTACTGTTTTTAGTGGTTCTTCTACACAATTCCAAGGTTTTCCTTGGTATGGAGGACATATTTTCCCTTCCTTTCCCTCTTTTTGGAATGGATCTATCCAGTATACTAGGATTGTTTAAGGTGTAAACCCATTCATAGGTTTTAATACTCAAATGGGTGGTTTCCTATCATCCTCTATGCTGGCTAGATATACCTCTTTTTCATTGTTTAGTGGGGGATGTAGTAATTTGTACCTTCAACTAGGATGCCAGTTGGGAAATTTTTTTCTCAAGCCCAACCAAATTGGATGGAGGGTAATCTTGTTGGGGCCAACCCTATGCAAAACCATTGGAATAATTTTATAGGAAAAAGTGCTATGCAAGATATGACAGGGGGTAACCCCTATCTATCTTTTGGGAATTTTGGTTCTGGGAACTTACCACCATAAGGTTTCTATACCAATAATTTTCCAAATTACCAAGACTTCCTTTTCTAGCAATTTTGAAGTTTCCAGATTTATCGAAACTGATGAATGTGTTGATTAAGTTTTCATTGATGCCAATGGTGTCTGGTCATTGATGTCAATTGTTGAGTCCTTGGTTCCCATTGTGGATCCCCTGAGGGTTAATGTTTAGTTTGTGGTTGTTTGTGTTAGAGGAGCCCTTTTGACCTTGTCCAAGCCCAAGCTTGAATCCCTTGGAGGCCTTGGAACAATGGAAAAATACCTAGTTACCCATTGACCTAGTCAAGTGCCCCTAAGTTGTATCTTGGTACCATTTGAAGCCATTGTCGTGTTCCTTGATCCTGGTTGATCTTTGGTTATTGGTATTTGTCCTACTTGTTATGCTTGTACTTGTTTTGGTCTCTTGATTGGTTGTTCAATGGATGATGTGGCTCATGTGTGTAAGTCCCTTGATGTGTTGATGTTGGATTCCATTGTTTGCATTGGATGGTCTTGAGGTGATTGAGTTACTGTGGGGTCCTTGAGTCCACAAGCTTAGATCTTGATCCTCTTGCATGTGGAGACTTGGGTCTTGAACCCACACATATGATTGTTTGATGGCCCTTGGACGTTATATGGTCCTTGGCATGTTGTATCCTTGTGATCATGCATCTTAATACCATAAGGTGTTGAAAACAAGTTGTGAGGAATTTGTACCCCTCTTTTGGTGTGTTCGTACACTTATGGTGATGAAGCTATATAGTGTAACCATTGGATATGTTTTTAATTATATGGACACCTTTAATATGGTGATGATATTCTTGAAAAAGTATTTGTTCCCACTTGATTGGTGGTGTTGGGGTCCTTGATACCCTTAATATGATGATTATATGGTGGGTCCCTCCTCCTTGTTGATGTGAAGTATATGGATGTGAAGACCATTGAATCCATCATGACTTTGATTATTTCCATCGAACCCTTTAACCTTGGAACTTATGCATAAGGCAACATGGTATTTGGTGCCTTTACGTGTTGATGTCTTGCACAAATTGAAGAATTTAAGAATATTGGACGAAGTATTTTCAAATAATCCCATCATAGGAAGATAGTCCTTGTCAATTCCTTTCCGTTGATATGTGGAGTGTCTCCTAACTCCTCACAGTTGAAGATATTTTAATTTTTAAAGTTGTCAAGACAAATTTACCTCATCTTTTAGGTCAGTCGACCAAACAAAAAGCAATTACTTTAATTAATAATTTGTTATTTACATGTTGGCATAGTTAATTAAAAATTGAAATTTTGTGTATAAATAGAAGATCAAACATTTAATTTATTCATGAATCAAGTCTCTCTTTTGTATTTCACAACTCTTGGTGAAAAGTGCAAAACTTTGTGGAGGAGAAATTTTTGGGCATCTTTGAGAATTGAAGAGATTCACTAAAATTGGCATAAGTTTCTCATACGGAATCATAATTACAAAATTATTATCTCGTTGCAAATATTGTTTTGAGGGATATATGATGACATGATATAGAGTTTATTTTGGTTTGTATATTGTTTCTTCATCTTGTGATCTTCAAAAAGGTATCGTTTATGCTTTTGGGTTTCTCTTGTGATGGCACATGTCTCTCATGGATATAGTTCATCTTTGATCATAGTATGTGAGCCTATATATTGGTATATAGTTTTGAATTCATTGAATATGTTATGAAGGATATGGTGATGGTTATCTTGGAATATATCTTGATGTGATCTTGATATAGATCTTGATGATTATCTTAGATATTGTTGGCATAGATTTTGGTGTTTATCTTGACTGTTGTATAGTGTAATATTGAATGAGAAGTTGACATGTAAGTAATAGATCTTGTGAGTGATTTATTCGATCAACCTAAGTGTTTTCTTTGAAAACTAGTTTGACAAGTGTTGATCATTGTGTCTTTGACCTAAGTGGAGCTGGATTGTTATTAACTGTTAATGACAACCTTTGACAGTATTGTAAGTGACTATTTTCTTGACATCTGTTTGATTTGTTGACTTGATTTGAGTGGAGTGAAAAATCCTTTCGTGTCTAAGCATTTATGACATTTACTGAGTTTTAAATAATTGGTTAAATCTTTTATCTTCTTGGTTGAGGTTATTTGGTTGGGGTTTTATCATGTTTAACTGTCAATTCTTCCTTGAACGCAATTGAGGTTCGTTATGGTGTCATTGAGTTGAGTGTGATTGGACAAAGTTTGGTTGACCATATGCAAAGTCTCTTAGTTGCTCAAATGTGTCTCTTTATGAACTAGGCCAAGTAAGAAGGGTTGGTTGACTGTCAGAGAACTTGATTAGATTAACACAAGTATATAATTGATTTGGCATAGGTACACAATCAAGTTGGTACAAGTTGGTTTAGTTGAGAAATATTGGCACAAGTTTCCTTATGTGCAGTTGGTTTGACTTATATTAGATGAGTTGTATGAGCAATTGGTTTGACTCAGGTGGACTGATTTTGGTGTGAAGACTCAGATGGACTGAGTCAGATGATGTGTGCAACTTGATTGTTTTGCACATATTTATTAGACATATTGTTTTGCACAGGTTGTTGGTACATGTTATTGGTACATGTGTGGTGCAGTGGTCAGTTGATGAGCATTGGCAGTTGATGAGTAGTGACATTGATTGTGCAGTGTAGTACATTTTATGGTCAGTAGGATTAGTGTGGTTGGTGATTCAATAATTCATTTTCTATATTCATATTAGGGTGGAAGGAGTATAGGGCAAGGAAATGGGGTTGTATCCTCTTTCCAGTTGTAGCTAGAGAACTAGGGATTTGGAGATTCCTTCAGGTTGTAGCATGTAAATAAGGGGGTTGTAGCCTCCTTCTAGTTGTAGTTGGAGAATTGAATTTATTGTAATAAGGGAGTTGTTTCCTCCTTCCAGTTGTTGCTGCAAAACTATTATTATAAGGATTTTGTGGTTTTTCCCCTAGGACTTGGGTTTCCACGTAAAATATTGTGTATTGTGATTTTCTATGCTTCTTATGTGATGATTATGGATGAGATGCAATGATGAGCTATACTTTTTGATATAATTATAACAACATACTTTGCATAATATTGAATAAGTTGCTGATGATTTCTAATGCTGAAAAAGTAACAAAACTTATACACACTGTTCACCCCCCCTCTCTGTGTGCTTGGTGTATCCAACAAAATGATCCAGTGTACCGTGATCCTAACTGGCCCCTAGTTCCAACCAAATTTCCCTCAAACATTCCAAAGTTTAAAGGTAAATCTAGTGAATACACTAGATATCATGTTACAAATTTTCATTTATGGTGTTCTTTGAACTTGCTTAACTACAATTCTATTTAGTTAATATTGTTTCAACACACACTCACAGGAGTTTCTATAAAATGGTACATTGAGTTTACTGGTTCATCCTACCATTACATTCACAATTTTGAAACTATATTTTTGAACCATTTTCATCTTCCCATCTGGTATGATGCTGATACTAATTTGTTGTAACAATTAGGTCAAACAAATATATCCATATATCAAATCATATCCAATAACGTTGTAGGTGGAAAAGGATAATTAAGGCCCCCGCCCCCTTGAGTTCCTGTTAGAGTGGTTGCTAAAATCCTTGTTTCCTTATATCTCAAGGGATGTTTCTATGTTAGGGCTCACTACCGAAGAAGAACCCATTTTTAATGCCCAACAACTATATTTCATTTATTCTCAGTTTGGGATCCTTTACAAAATTATTCTTGATGCTCTGTGGTCTTATACAAACCATTCGACCACATGCTAATGGTATTGTTGGTTTAGTTCATGCTACACAAGATGTTAATAATGAAATAAAAAAATTGTCTAGTCTTTTGTAGCAGGTAGAGCTTCTGGTGTCACCTCTCCTCCTTCCCAAACAAATTCTATGCATACTGGGAAGACTAATAAAAGAGGAAACCAACAACCTAGTGGGAAAAAGAAGAATAATAATAAAAAAGGAGAGGTAAATAACAATGAAACTAAACAAACTAATAATGTTGGTGGGGCAAAGAAAGAGCGTAAGAAAGCTAAATTCCATTGTAATATTTACAAGGGAGACCATCTTTCTCATCAAGTCCCATGGATATAAGAATCCTAGAGATAGTTGAATCAGAAACAATAATATCCTGCTATTTTTGACTAATTCTTTTCCATAAGGACAACACGTATCTTCTACTTCTTCTAATTGTATTAGAAATGTGGAAGGAGGAACCCAAAATGATTGCTCATTCTTCATCAAAAGGTAAGGAAGTTCCTGATTGACAAAACCCTCTTTCAATAGAGAAACCTGTGGTTAAGACTATGCCTCATGTGCCAAAAGATGTCTATAAGAGGGAATCACAGAATCCTAATTCTAGAGCCACCGCCAACTATCATATCGTTGATGATTTAGCTTAGATGTTGTGTTCCACATCAACTCTCGAGGTTATTCAAATTTTCCCATCATAACATAATGCTTTGTTGTTTTCTTTAGGAAACTAAAATCCTTCAAATGTCTAGGTTGTTAAGTTTGATGTGTTAGACGTTAAAACAAATATTTCATATCACGTTGCCTTCTTGATCAATGTGGTTCATTACACAAAGACTACTGGTAGGAAATATGTGGATGAGGGTGCATCGACTTGTATCATGGATCTACCTTGTTGGAAAGCATTGGGATCTCTATAACTTGCCCCATCACTCACATCGCTTACTACTTTTGATGGGCGATCTTTTTGGCTGCACAGGATTATTCCATCCTTTCTTGTCTAGTTGGGAGGACAAATATTTTGTGTGGAGGTTGAATTAGTTAATTCTCTCATTAATTATGATATTTTTTTAGCACGTAGTTGAACATATGCAATGATTTCCATTGTATTTTTAGTTTTTTCTAGTATTTTGTTTTCCTCACAAAAGAAACATTGTTACCATTGATAAGTTATCCTTCAATCAAAATAGTCCAAATTAAACTCAAGGATCAAATATACCTCTGATTGATAAATTGCATCTAGTAACTCATCTAGTAACTGAGAGTGTGGGGTTGGTTTATATCCATCTCTTATGGATACTTTTAATATACTAGCTCCTACATTATTTATTGGTTCCACTCTAGCTTCGACTAAAGAGGGATTCCCAATTTTGTAAGTACATTCTTTTGGAACATATTACCTAGATGATCCTTAAGTACTTCCTTCTCCATTGGGTTCAGTGGAAGAATATTAGCACTTTGATAATGTCTTAGTCTTGTCTGCAACAAAGATATATTATCAAGTGATTCAAAAAAATACTGTAGACAATGATCCATCACCTGTTGAAGAGGTGTATCTATCCACTCATCTAGTTTCAGTTGTTGATTCCTCTACTTTTCAAGATTGTATAAATATTTTTATGAATGCAATTTAGGCTATATTATAAGCCATAACAAGGCCTGAAAGGTACTGGGAAGATATGCATCATCGTTCGTATTTTCTTCCAGCTCTGGGTAAGAATGAGAATGGAGAGTTTCATGTTCATTTTCCTAAATATGTTGGTTAATCATTGAACACTTTGGCTCAACAATGAATTTTTGTCGAAGGTAATATGGCCAATATTTATGGAATTATCTTGATTGAAATATACATGAACCTTGACATAATGGAGAATGTTTACTTTAGTGCAAACTTTTCACCTGAAGAGGTTTGTATTTATACAAAACTCTTCAAGGAATTCCATGATGTCTTTTCTTGGTCATATGAGGAGATGGCAAGAATTAATCCTAGTATTGTAGAGAATACGATTAAAACCTATATGAAAGTGAAACCTATTAGTCAAAAGATTCATCCATTCAACCCCAATAAATTAATGACTATTAAAGAAGAAGCTAAAAAACTTGTTAAAGCATACTTTTCTTACCTTGTTTCTTTAACAAAATGCAGGGTGTCTAATCCCGTTCTTGTAGACAAGAAGTAAGGTAACCTTCTAGTATGTATGGATTTTATGGATTTTAACAAGGCTTGTCGTAAAAATAATGTCCCTACCCCATTCATCGATAACACCATTGATGAGTGTGCAATAAGTGAGATATTTTCCTTCATGGATGGATTCTATGGGTACAACTAAATTCAAAATCCGACATGAGAATTAACATTAAATTGCTTTTATTTGACCTTGGGGAACTTTTGCATATAAAAATATTATGTTTGGACTTAAAAATATTGGATCCACATTTCAATGGGCTATGTAGTTCGCTTTCCACAATACCAGAAATATTGTTGAAGCTTATCTAGATGATTTAACAATTCATTCTTGCAAGAGGTGAGATAATCATGATCAACCTCACATCATGTTTGAATGGTGTAGGCACTATAAGATTTAGTTGAATCACAATAAGTGCATCTTTTGTGTTGATTCTAGGCAAATATTAGGTTTTATCATTTCAAACAATGGGATCATGGTTGACCCTTTAAAGGTGTAAGCCATTGTTAATTTACCTCCTCCCACAAATGTTATCCAACTTCATAAGCCCCAAGGGAAGGATATTTTTCTCAGAAATTTAATCATTATTGCATGCCAATATTATGAAAGGTTTCATGCAATTACTCAAGGAAGGGGTCCCATTTATATGGGATGAAACTGCCCAAGCTTCTTTTGATTCTATTAAGAACTATTTTATGAAAACCCCTTTGCTTAGTCCTATGGATTATACAAAATATTTTTTGGTATATCTAGCTACATTCAATTCCACAACTATCATAGTTTTAGTCCAAGAAGATGATAGTTTCTAGGAACATGTCATTTACTATATTAACAATGTTTTGGCTGGTCCTGAATTAAAGTATTCTCATGTCGAGAAGTTAGTTGTAGTTGTTGTTTTTGTAGTCTAGAGACTCTAACATTATATATTGTTGTGAAAAACCATAGTAGTTGCATATATCAATCCATTTGAATATGTTTTGACTCGATGAATAATTGGGGGAAAATTTAACAAATGGATCATGAACTTTCAATAGTTTGACTTAGAGTTTCATTCTACTAAGTACAATAAATATTTGGTCTTCACTAAGCTTATCTTAGAGTTTCCTAGTGACGAATGTGATAATACCAAATATGAGTCATTTTCCGATGAACATATCTTTCTCATTTCTTCATCATAACTTTGGTATGGATATATTTTTTTATATCTTCAAACTTTGAGGCATCCTTAATATTTTTTGTGGGATGAGCGACGATTACTCCAACATAATGCAAAGAATTATCTCACCATTGGTGATAACTTTTATCATCGTGGAGTTTATTCCATTTTACATAATTGTTTAACTCATGAGGAAGACAAGTCATTTTTAAATGACTCTAACAGTGGAGCCAATGGATGCCATCTTTTTGGTCTTTTAAATGCACATAAAATTTCGTGTCTCATATAATTTTGGTTTATTCTCTTTAAATATTACATTGAAGTAGTTTAAAAAGTGTCATGCTTCTCAGATATTTACTAAAAATAGGTGTGCACACCCTACTTCATTGTTTCTTGTTATCACTCTAGGCCCCTTCAACAAGTGGGGGGTTGATTACATGGCTCATAACCCAAATTCAGCTAGGGGAATCATTATATCATTGTGGTCATTTAATATTTTACAAAATGGTAGGAGTCCATGCCTACTTTTCACAGTAATGG
Source organism: Pseudotsuga menziesii (assembly GCA_001517045.1). Taxonomy (NCBI): domain Eukaryota; kingdom Viridiplantae; phylum Streptophyta; class Pinopsida; order Pinales; family Pinaceae; genus Pseudotsuga; species Pseudotsuga menziesii. The sequence continues at coordinate 43,607 of LPNX010881541.1, read as the reverse complement.
GGAAACTGCCACTTATTTTGTGTTCAATAAAATCATGATGCTATTTGGTATCTCACGTGGACTTGTCACTGATCATGGCCAAAATTTTCAAAATCATATGATGATCGAATTGACCACTATGTTGGGGTTTAAACAAGAGTATTATTAACCTTTTTACCCCCAAGATAATGGTTAGGTTGAGGTCATCGATAAGACTTTGAATACCATGATTTAGAGGACAATGAATGGAAATAGGTCTAATTTGCATATTATCCGATATCCTACTTTATGGGATTACCAAACGACTGTTAGGACTACTACAGGGTTCCCTCCTTTTCAACTAGTTCATGGAGTTGAAGCGGTCCTCCTAATATAATGCGAGATTCCTTCATTAAAGTTAGTTGTTCAAGTACTTCTACCTGATATTTCAGCTTTAGAAGAGTCCTTAGTTCACTTGGAACATCTTGATGTTGAACAATGTTGAGATGTCACCATGACAAATGAGGCAGATAAGAAATGTGTAAGTAGATTGTACAATAAGTTTGTCTATCCAAGGGTGTTCTTGGAAGGAGATCTTGTCTTGCTCTGTGATCAAGATAAAGATTTGTTAGGGACGGGTAAATTCAAGTTGATGTGGCTTGGTCCATATAATATCTCTAAAGTTTTGAAGAAAGTTGCTTATGAGTTAACCAACTATTAAGGAAATAAGTTGGTTGAGCCTAGAAATTGGATCTATTTGAAAAATTAATATGCATTTTCTTGTGCATAGTTGTACGTTTGTACAATTTTGTTTTGGCATGTCTCTTATGTAGTTTCATTGTTGCGTTGTCAGATGTTAGGAGGAATGTTTTTAGGATTAGCATATGGCGCTGAATGCCATACTCAAATTATTTCCTTGGCCACTTGGGTGATTTATTCTCCTACTGGCCAATTAGTTGTTTTAGGAGGCTCTTGTTTGGGGAAAGTTACCAACAATATGGACAAATACAGTGTCGTTATATAAATCCTTTGAGATGTATCATTAATTCAAATATGGGGTCTAAAATGGGTCTCATAAGAAAATGATCCACTTCGTAAGAAAATGAGCCAACTCATAAGAAAAAAATACATTGAATTCAAGAACCAATAGAATTTCAAGAAAAGAGTCAACCATAATGGCTGACTTGGAATATTTGACATTAAAAAACTATTTTAAATTTGTATTTTCAACATATTTCCTTGTTGTTTTACTCAAATTTTGAGCGGGAGCACTCATTGGATGCAAAATTAAATTTAGCATCCAACGAGTACCCATGTTGCATACTTTTGAGGAAACTCACACCGCGAAAAAAAGAAATACATAAAAAAGTGTTACTTTTTAAGGGATGCCACTCAACGAAAAACAATAAATACATAAAAATGTGTTGCTTCAAAGTATCATGGTTTTTTAATGTATTTATTGTTTTACATGGGGTGGGGTCCCTCAAAAGTATGCGACATGGGTACTCATTGGATGCAGAATTTAATTATGCATCCCATGAGTGCTCCTGCTGAAAAATTGAGTAAAATGACAGGGATATATGTTGAAAATGCAAAGAAAAAAGGTATTTGTTTCTCTTTTCCTCCAAAATTCATAAATCCTATTTTATGGCTAAACACTCTGGAAATCCATAAGCTTTCACACACTGAATTAACACTGTGGAAACATTTATGCACAAATATTATTTTATTTTTTTAACTATTATTTTATTATTTTTCTTAGGAGGCCCATTTTAGTCCTTAAGTTTTCTCTAATGTTTTTACATGGTATATTATACCTTGAAGTTCATCTTGATTAAAAACTGGTCATTTCTTAGCTAAATGGTGATCAGTACCGAGTCCATGATCTTGCTTTACTTCATTTGTTTTTGTGTGTATGTTTCCTTGAGCAATAGTTTGTTTATATTACATATAATCATATACCAAGAAGTCAAATCACAATTACTGATGCATATGGTAATTGCATTCTATATTAGCATTTGTACCATTTATAACACAATAACAGCATCATGTACATGTCATGCCTTTTCATTTATAGACAATGTAAATAAGCACACCAAGTTAAAACTAATGTCAATATATGCCAAAAGTATCAAAACATAAAAATTTATACATCCACAAAATATATGGATATAATCATGTCCAAAATGGGTTCTATCAGCCTCATATATACAATCTATAATACTCCTAAGGGTCACCGAAACCATGACCCATATGGTAGTACATAAGAATAGTAGCCACCCTCCTAAAAACATGAACCCAAGCTTCGGGTACTTTGACTATCTATCGCTGCACCACCTTTGGTAGATCCTCGATCTTCATCTTCGGAACACCCTATGTTAGGTTCCTTAGGTTTCTCGTGGAACTCTCTAGTGTTGCAGAAGCATCAGGAGCTTCCTCCTGTCATGTCTAGAGCCTATAGTGAGGAAGTATTGTAGGACGAGATGGTACTATATCTGTCATGATTGTGGAAATGTATTAATGTCCATCCCAAAAACATGTATTTTTTTCATAGTTATAAGAAAATATAAAAGTGAAATAAACTTGAAAATGGTTAAAAATTAACTTACCAGTTTCACCTAGTGTGCTTCCTAATGGGGCCACCATGTCAGATATTGATTGAAGTCAATCCCATGATATGGGTAGTCATCGATTGCTATGATCTGCTGCTCCCACAAAGCAAAAAAAAATCATCGAATGGGTCGGTAAATCACCCACCCCCGAGTTGTAACATCAAACTTTTCCATAATATCATGGAAGACTCCAACAAAGTTTGTGACTTTATCAACACACATGGCTTAATAGTCAGCATCCTCTCAAGAAAGAAGCGACATAAAGTCCTTGTATTCCCCTACTTGCATGATGTGAGGTGATATTTTACACATCCTAGTAATGTGTAACTCTAGTAAAAAATTGTGGGTTCAAAGAATCTAACCAAATAGAACATGTGCACCCTTAAGGCTTAGTGCACTGACACTGATCCTGAGATCCGTCTGATGGTCAACCTAATAATCTTGATTCCCAGGATCTATATACCATGGATTGGAATCTATGATTCAAACTTTTGGGTATTGGGAACACAATACATAGCTATGCATTCCCCCCTTGTTATATCACCGACACTTTGATGTTTGAAGCTCAAAAACTCATCTTGATGGGAAAGACTAGTGAGAAAGTAAATGTTCTCCTTCTCTATTCTAAGAGGTTTCTCATCTAGGATAAAGAAATCGACCTCTATATCCCAATAGCTGACTAGTAATTGCAACATTGCGTTTTGAGTCCGCATGTTGTTGCATTTGAAATAATTCTTCAATTCACATTAGCAGAGAGATTTAAGGGATTCATTGTCCTCTAGGACCATTTTATCAACTTCCTCTTGTTCCCTCTCACTCCATTCGATCACCATGCTACAAAATATCATGGAGTTTTAGTTTTTTTGTTGTTGAAAAAACTCACTTTGTGGACATGTACACAATTTTCAATGGAGACTATAACATATATGCGACCTACACCATTGAAACCCATGTAAACCACTGAGAACAATTAGGGCCTCCCCAAAAATTCAAAAAAAGGGAATTAAAATTCATTAAAACATGAATAAAATGAAAGAGTAGAGTGATATCTCTTACCTGTAACTTACGACATTGAAAATCATTTATCCTATCTCACACAATCTGCTCTGAAAGGTTGAGGTTATTTTCACCCAAAACTCACCAATTTCTCCAAGTTTTCAAATGAAATGGTAAATTGTATTTTTAACCCTAATTTATTTACTTTTTACCTACCCAAATTTATATAGTTGGATTTTTAACTTTTACCAACATAATAATTGGGTTATGTTTTAGGTCTATAATGGTGAATTTTCACATTATTTTCAAGGGAACCATTTTTTTTAGTAATGACAATACATTTTACAGGTATTGTGTTTCTTAACTAGCATTTCAGAATAAGTGATCCCATGTATTGCACATTCCACCATATCCTGCAGTTTTGAAACACCTTAGGTTTTTCTTGGAAAATCTTGATTTTTAATCTTCTACTGATACCAATATATCATGTTTTTTCAATGGAGCCTACCTTCCCCATGATCATCCTATATTAGATGCTTTCTTCCACTAATGCTCATGCCGCTGTATTTTTAGAATCAGAGAGTCCCTTAGTAGTGATTCCCTGACTTTGTGATGAAGACCCATTCTTCCTCCTAATATTTTATGCTAGCCATTTCCTAAGGGGGACTCTTGCTTAATTTTGTTTAAGTTGTAAATGCATTGCATTATTCCCGCTTGTACTTTGAGACTTATGCCATATTCCAGCTTTTAACTATTTATTAATCCCTCATTTATTATCTCATTATCACTAGGCTATGCATCATCCTACCTTTGCAACTTGACACCCTTTTCCCAAGAAGAAACACACCTTGGGTGTCACTATCCTGCTCGTGTTCCTTTCATTATGCATATATATGTTCCATATGCTTGGAACTACTTTGCTTGTTCATGACACTCATTTCTTCCCCTATATTATATAATCCTTTTATTATTTTTGAGGATTTAATAATATGAAAAAGACAAAAAAATTAAAATATTCCAAAAAAGACGAATGGGAAAGAGCTATGTTCTTATTTACATTTGGTAGCAAGTTGTGTCATTGTTAAACAAATCACACTGTCTTAAGTCATTATAATCTCCGTGGTTTGGGTTATAGTATGGATTTATGAAGGTGAACTTGTTTATGTATTATCTCCACCAATTCGTTAATCTTCTAGTCATTGTAGTGGGGATGTCCCCCCTACTACGTGCAAAAGCACCTACCCTAGATCAACCCGATCTAAGGGTAGAGTTCATGGTGCAAGGGATTTCTAAACCTTGACTTACAAATAATAATAATAATAAATTTATAATTTTATCTAACTAATGCAATAAAATAACATAAATAAATACCTTTAACTTGGGCCACTACAACCATTTGAATAAATGGTCTGTAGCTCCCACGATCTCAGTGTCCATTTATCTCCAAGAAGGGGTTGTCATTGTGAAAGCGATCAAGGGTTAAATGCAGCGAACTCGACGTTCAACGTGGGATAGTGTGGCGAAAGGTGATGATGGAAAAAAATAAATTAAGGAATGTCCAAAATTCAAAAGTTTATGGAATGTAAAGTTGTTGTGGGGAGATCTTCAAAATGTATTTATAGGATGAACCAAGTTTTTTTGACCCATGGTATTTTATTATGTGTGGTATTTGTCCATGGTTTTTGACCGATTCTCATTTTAGGGTTTTTTGTCCTTTTTGGAGAGAGTGAGGTTATGTTGCAATACATGCTCAAATTCCCTATATTTATGGGGGAACGAATAATAATGTTTTGGAACAATTTTGGTGGAATTTTAGTTGTGAAGGTCAAAATGGAGGAAATAATGGCGGGACTATGATGTATAATTATGGTTTCGACCTGTAGCAGCTACAACTACTTCCCAAATTTTCTAAAATTTTTGGACCCTCCTTTTAATTTTATCTTGCCTGGATTTGTTTTGGATTGTTGAATTTTGTTGTTGTCCTTTGCTACATTTTGGATCTTTTGAGGTTGAATTGAGATAAATTGTTTAACATTTTCGGAGGTGAATGACTATCTTTTGATTGACTTGAACTTGAAGTTTTGGTTTGTTGATAATTTCCTTTTCCACTGTCGAAAGTCATTTGAAGAAAGAATCGGGGCGGTAGTTCTCTACGTAGCCACCGTTGCGGAAGCTAAACACTGAATGTTTCAACGGTTAGCTCTTATCTTTTCCGATGCCATGGTTTTGACTTTGCGATATTGTTCATTTTTACTCTCAGAATGGTTTATGACTTTAATCGGAATCCGTAGTCCTTATGTCGTCCACTGTTTCGGCTCCTCAGCAGACTAACAATTCGACGTATAGTCGTTTCGATGTCCGATGCTGCAGTTTTTAATTTTTTATTTCGCCGACGTTTTATTTTTTCGTGGAACCCTTAGGCTGTATGTCTCTCATCGTTGTGGTTGCGCAGTACACTATTGCTCCGACGTTTTAGTTGTTTCATCTGCCGATACCTTACTAGTTAGTGGCCCCGCTATCCGATGCATGACTATGGTGACACTTAGTTTTTTTTCCTCACCGACATTGTGGAGACCAGAGTTTGTCTGTCACCCACTGTTGCGGCTCCTTGATGAACTAATTGCCTGATCGTTAGTTAGTCTGCTTGCCGATGAAGTTTCTCATGCTGACATTTTTTTCACTGAAGTCTATATATAGGATGGGGTTATTATTTTATTGTTTTCCCTTGTGAACTTGCGCTTGTTGTCTGACTTTTTAGTTGTTTCATCTACCAATACCTTACTATTTAGTGGCCCCGCTATCCAATGCATGACTACGGTGACACTTAGTGTTTTTGCCTCGCCAACATTGTGGAGACCAGAGTCTGTCCGTCGCCCGCCGTTGTGGCTCCTTGACGAACTAATCGCCCAATCGTTAGTTAGTCCGCTTGCTGATGAAGTTTCTCACGTCGACATTTTTTTTCACTGAATTCTATATACAGGACGGAGTTATTATTTTATTGTTTACCCTTGTGAACTCTTGCTTGTTGTCCCTATCGAGTCGAACTGTGCATCCGTGCTTAGCTGTCGCGATTTCATGCATTTGGGGTGCTGCCGTGGAAGTGTTGGACCATCCCATCGATTGCAACTGATCTCCAGGTAGGCCAACCATGGTTTCTCTTTCCTTTTGATTGTATTGGGTCATTTTGGGAACTAGGGTCTTTTCCTGGTTAGGTTTTCCCACCATGGATGGTTAGCCATATAGATTGATGAATGTGTATCCTTACAGCATGAGGTATTAGTCAATTTCACAGTTTTGCAGTGAGGGGTTTTTCTTTTCTTGAGCTTGTTTGAACCGTTATGGAAACTCGAACCCGGCCCGAAGGTTTAGGAAATTGGTGCAGACAAGCGTTACGCTGTCTACACCAGTTTTTGTGGGGTTCCTGATGGCCATCTGGGGAGGGAGTTTTCAGTTCTTTTTTCATTGTGGGAATTTACCCTATTTTTCTAGGAGGCCAGAGTTTTTGATTCTTTTTCATACTGGGATTTCTACGTAGGGCCTCATTTTCAAAGACGAGCCTCACTGATAGGGGTTTTCTATTTTGGTGAGGAGTTAAGATGCATTTTGGTTTAAACGATGTATGTGCTAGCTGGGTCATGTTTTAGTTGCAGTTAGACTTATCCTTTTCCAGACCTAGCTCGTAGAGGTTCTTTTTGCTTGTTATTCTCGATTTTGCAGTAGTATTTTGATAAGTTTATTTGCTGAGAATATGGAAGAGGTAAATGTTTTTTTACAGTTTTTCTTCGTTCTTAGAACAATGATTAAAAGCTCCAATAGCCTAAAATAATTTTGGTCTATGATAGGGAAACTTCTTCAAAGGAGATATGTCTAAAAGGAAAAAGAAGAAGGCTCCTGTTGCTGAGGGAGAACCAGATGTGGAAATCGTCACTAAGGTTGAATATATCTATGAAGATACTAGAGCCACCACTGGAGTAAATATAGACTACAAGTGGGGTGAGATATATCGGATGATTTCAAATCAGGATGTGCCTGATGCAGGTTTCTAAGAGCTGACCATATATGCCAACATCGAGAAATCTGCTCTTATGAAGGTAGCCACTAGACCTGAGCTGTTCCCATGCTCAGAGGTGATTGGTTGGATTTTGCCTAAAGCAGATGTGACTACAATGATATTATCAAATACTTCCAAATAAGGCTATGCTACATACAGCCCTGCGTATGTCTCACTAGCATATCACCTACCTCCTACTCAAGTATACCTAACTGAAATTTGGCTAAAAGAGATAAATTTGGACCTGCTTGAAATAGTGAAGAAAAGGATGATACCTGGGAAGAACTTCCAAACTAGGCCATGAGGAGAGTATGATACAGCCATTCTACGAACTCCTTACAGGTTTATAGAATTGATGCTAAATAGAGTGTTTATGAGAGCTCATGGTAAAAGTTTCAAGTTGGGATGGATTCCCATTATTTTCTATGTGGCCACCTAGGGGACTGTATTCAACTCGGATGTGTCCAATAGCCTCTCAGCTTGCATATCTTTAGCTTTGGGAGGGGTGTCCCAGAAGAAGTCTGAGTTCTATATGGGATCCATCTCAGTGGACTATATATTATGTACCCAGCCATTTCCAGCCTTAAGGTGCAACTGGGACAGGGACAGAACCCATGTGTACACTGAATACAAACTATTGTGGGCACACAGATATTACAGTCACTATAAGGAGATATGTGAACATTTTATTATGCCTTTTTACACTTTAATCTTCCTAACATAATGCAACTGTATGTTGGAGGATGCATTCAAAGTCATTGAGGAACATGGGAGTTATTATTTGACTAAGGAGGGGATGTACATTAGAATGTATTGTTGCTCTAGGGCACCTTCTCTACTACCTTAGTATGCCACTAACTATGTGGTACATAAAGAAGCAGTTAGGTAGGTGTATCTGGATGGTGTCAGAAGCTTTTTGTTTGAACATATGAAGGAAGCCTACCATACTATCCCTTTTTGGATAGGAAATTATAAGTTTGCAAATATTAAATGAGCTGCTGAATTTGTACAGGAATTGCACCAGTTTCATTTTGGGGAAATAAGCTTCCACAGGAATGACTCCCAAAAGAAAGTTACAGAGCATTGCAAAGAAGCAAAGGTTCATTTTGAATATGCAATTTTTTGGGATAAGGATGAAGAAGTCTTCAGGAATGCAAGGAACATTACTGCATTGAAGAGAATATTTAAACAAAAGATCACCAGTGTGGGCGGTAAGGGAAAAACCGCACAAAAGAAAGCTGAAGAAGTGGAAGCCAAGAAAAGGGAAGAGGATGCTAGGAGACTAGAACATGAGGCATAAATTTGGCTTAAGAATAAAGAAGAATAAAGAAAGAAATCTGTAGAAGAAGCAGCAAAGAAGGCAAAAGAAGCAGCAAAGAAGGAAGAAGAAGAAAAGAAAAAGAAAGAAGAAGAAGAAAGAAAAAAGAAGGAATATGAAGAGATAAAGAAAAAACAAAAGGAAATTGAAGGTATGAGACCGACAGGATCAAAAATAGACCAGAAAAGTACTGATCCTATGGATACACAAGAAGCATAAGATCATACTGATCAGGGGCAGGGAATAGATAATCCCGACTCTCAAGAGCCTGCTGCAACCTTTGGCAGCACCCAAGAATAGGTTGTGTTTTTTAGTTTGAACTTGATACCTTTTATGCAAAAAGAGGGAGAAGAGGTCCCTAATTTCAGCACCATCTTTTATGACAAGGAGAAGAAGAGGATTGTCAAGAGAACTGAGAAGAAATTCGAAACAGGGGGACAATCAAGTATGATGATTACTGATAAAAATTTGGTGCATGGGACAGATGCAGATCCATGATTGATAGGCAGAGCTGGGGTGGAATTAACTCAGGCCACTGAAGACAATGTGGATAGACTGATGACAGACCTTGAGCAATCAAGAAAAAATGCAGCACAACTAAAGGACACTCTAAAAAAGGAGAGGGATGAAGGTAACAAGTTAAAGAGAAAATTTGAAGATATACATAATGAGGTAAGGGCTTCAAAGATAGAATTCTAAACTCTGCAGGCAAGCAAGATGGCCTTGGAAGTCTCAGTATAGAAGAATGAATGGGAGGCTCAGAATAGTCTAGCAGAACTACGAAAGTTATAGCTAGAATATCAAGGGTTGAAGACAAAGAACAATGACCTCAAAGTATCATATGAAACTTTGAGTGCAGAAAAGGATCAGTTACAGAGCAAAGTTGTTGAGTTGGAGGCACAAAGGGCCACCATAGAAGAAAGGGAAAAACAATACCAAGTGCAGGTGGCAAGTTTTGAAGGACAGTTGACCTGAAGATGGATACTACAATGATTCTATGTGATAACCAGAGTTTTGATGACATAGAACCCTGTGTTCCGTCGTAACACATAGAAATCCGGTATTTCTACATATGAGATAAGATGCAGATGATGATGTTTCAGTATTTATGTACAGTAGATGCAGATGATGGTGATTCAGTATTTCTATACTAAATATATAGATGATGATGTTTCAGTATTCCCATACTGAAGATATAGATGATGTTTCAGTATTTACATATTGTTGATCTAGATGATAGTGATTCCGTATTTCTATACTGAATATAGAGGTGATGATGCTTTCAGTATTTATATACTGAAGATATAGATGATGATGCTTTCAGTTTTCACATATTGGAGATACAAATGGTGATAGTTCAGTATTCACATACTGTATATGTAGATGATGATGGTTTAGACGATGATGTGCTGACAAAGCCTCTGTCTCGAGTAAAGTTCAAAAAATTTTGAGACAAGCTTAGTGTTGTTCGGAAAGACCTTCCCCAAAAGGGGGAGTAGTGATGTTGCAGTGGGATTGTATTATCCCTGGGCTCTTTCCCTAAAGCGATTTGGGGACCTCGGTCCTCGAGAATGAAGAGGGATTGTATCATCCCGGGACATATGTCCATAAATGATCCGGTGACTTTAGTACTCGAGAACGTGTGTTGATCCCATAATTCCTAGAGGAAGGATTGTATGAGTTCCACAAATGTGTTGATCCCATAATTCCAAAAGGAATGATCATTGACTTGATCCCATAATTCCAGCAGGAAGGATTGTCTGAGTTCCACAGATGTGTCGATCCCGTAATTCTGAAAGGAAGGATCGTTAGTAACTTTGTATAGACCTAAATCCCATAATTTTGAAAGAAAGGATCATTGGTAGCTCCGTAAAGACTTGATGCCATAATTCCAACAGGAAGGATTGTTTGAGTTCCATAAATGTGTTGATCTTGTAATTCCAATAGGAAGGATTGTCTGAGTTGCACAAATGTGTTGATCCCATAATTCCAAAAGGAAGGATCATTAGTAACTCCGTAAAGACCTAAATCTCATAATTTCAAAAGGAAGGATTGTTAGTAGCTCCGTAAAGACTTGATCCCGTAATTCTGAAAGGAAGGATCGTCTGAGCTCCATAGATGTGTTGATCCCGTAATGTCGAAAGGAAGGATCATTGGTAACTCTGTAAAGACCTAAATCCTGTAATTCCAAAAGGAAGGATTGTCTGAGCACCACAGATGTGTTGATCCTGTAATTCTGAAAGGAAGGATCATGTCGATGTTTTGATGATGATGTTTCTGATCAAGAGATCAGAGTGTGATGATGATGTTTTGATATTTTGATGATGATGTTTCTGATCAAAAGATCAGAGTGTGATGATGATGATGTGTTGATGTTTTGATGATGATATTTCTGATCAAAATATCAAAGTGTGATGATGATGATGTTTTGATATTTTGATGATGATGTTTCTGATCGAAAGATCAGAGTGTGATGATGATGATGTTTTGATATTTTGATGATGATGTTTTTGATCAAAATATCAAAGTGTTATGATGATGATGTTTCAGATCTAAAAATGCGCTGAAGATGTTGTTGTTGATCGAAAGGTCAAAGTGCTGAAGATGTTGCTGATCGAAAGGTCAAAGTGCTGAAGATGTTGCTGATCGAAAGGTCAAAGTGATGAAGCTGTTGCTAATCAAAAGGTCAAAGTGCTGAAGATGTTGATGTTGATCAAAGAGTTGCTGTCATTGAAGATTGAAGACGAAGACTATATGATGTTGAAAAGCTTCCAATGATTTATGGATTTGTTACCCTGATGATGTTGATGATGTCCTCTATCTCTCTCCTACCATTGTTGTTGTTGATGTTGTTATAGAATACCCTTCTCGTTAAGGGGGAGTGTTGAAATATTGTAACTTCAAAGACTATTCTATATGTATCTTTTTGTGGTCCCCGATGATCCTACTAGGAGAACCACTTGTATTAATTTGTACCCTGATTCTTCTAATTGGAAGAACTAACAAGAGTCATTAGGTAAACCCCTCTAATTGTAAAGGTTGGTCATTAGCACCCCAGTGTGGTTACTTGAGCCTACATGTGTAACTTGAGCCTACATGATTAACTTGATCCTACATGTCAAATCTAATTATTAAAGCGAACGGATGAATATAAATAGAGGTGTGGCACTCCTCATTTGGACACACACTCTCACTTATGTAGCGCATTAGTGGAGGAGAGAGAAGTAGCTGGAGAAGGAGGAGGATTAGTCTTTGATCTCCCTTTTGGTTTTACCTTTTATGTTTTGGGGCATATTTATTGAGGAATATTTTGCTGGGTTTTCCTAGGATAAATATTTTTGTTCCTTTTGTATGGTTGTTCTTGTCTATCTTTCAATCATCCTGTTTATATGCTTTTGTTATGAAATTGAAATGAAATACTAATGATCTAGCTTAGCATATGAAAATTCAACATGGTATCAGAGCCACCCTGAAAGAAGACATTGTGCAGCTATAGAGGCTAGGGATTCTTACTTTTTGGGTCTCAATCCACAATCAATCAGCAAAAGAAGGCTAGGTTGACTCTCCATTGAAAGGTGCATCTTTCTGTCAAAGCGAAATTCGATTCCGAGCATTTTTAGTTTTCGGTGCGAGAAATTAGGGATTTATATAGAAGAAGAATTTTTGAGTGATCCCAACATATGATTTATCTCCTCATCAAAATCGAATTTTAGAGACCTGGATCAATATTTTTTGTTGGGTGAAACTCCAGGAAAGTCAAACCCTAGTTTGACCCCGAGCTGGAAAAACCCTAAATACTAAAACTGATAAGTTTTTGGTACATTTGCTATATCTCAATATTGGAAAAGGATAAAGAGCTGAAAATTTCAGAGGTCTAAGATAAAATCATGGTGTACACTATTTCCAAAATTCAGCCTCATATTTTCTGTATTCTGGGCGATATGATCCATTCACGTTTGGGTTCTAGCCTCTTCCAAGATTCATCTGTAAACAGGACACCTGGGGAGAATTGCTATATCTTGGGATACATAGGTCCAAATGAAAATTTGGAAGATTTTCCAAAAAGGGAACGAACTGTAATTTCTATGTTCTTATTTTCAGAATCAGAATATGAAACAGTGACACGTGGCAGTCCATACAACTTCACTATCTGAACAGTCCTGTAACAAGTCAGATTGGTAAAATGATCATAAGTCCCAATTGGTGAAACAAATTCTGATGAAACTTTTGGTGTTGGAATAGGGACATGTGAGGGTACCACAGTACAACTTTTCAGACACATAGGAGCATAAATTTTGGATATAGCGCAGAAACAGTATCAAGCATTTCTGCAGGAGAAATTGGAAAACTAGGGCTTCCTTTTCCGGGAGCTTCCCTCCACAGTTTTTAGAAAAGGAGTACATTGGACAGCTCAAATTGAAGAGATATATAATTCTATCCAATTAGATATGAAAGATTCCAAGTTTTTAAAATTAGGTTTTCTCTGACAAACCCTAGATCAGGCAGCTCCGGAACTAGGACGTACACCTCAAATCGGTAAGATCTAATCTTTTGCTATTTCCATTTGAGGTTCTCATCAGCTTGATGATAAGCTTGGTGAAGTTGAAAACTTCCAATCATGGAAGTATTTTATCTCTCTGAAGAAAATGAATTGGACACCTACATGAGTAGAGAGGTTCCAGTTCTAGAGGGAGATGAGGCTCAAAGCCTTACACCAAAAGAACTTGGTCAAGGCCAAGAAGATTATTGCTGATTCAGTCATAGATCAACTTGTACCACAATTGCATTCCCTAAAGACACCAAAATAGATGTTTGATTCCTTGACCAATCTATTTGAAGGAAAGAACATACATCAGAAGATGACCTTAAGAAACAGGTAAAAGAAGAAGTGAAGAATGCAGAAGTGGTGATAGCCACCTAGAATGGCCTCCCAGGATCATGGGATTCATTCATGCGAGGAATGTGTGCCAAAAGGAAGTGATTAATTTCAGTTGAATCTGGGAATAAGAAGAAGCTCGACTCATAAGAAGTGAAGAAGAAGATGGGATCAATTCAAGATCAAGCTCTCACCATTCAAAGAAGATCCCTCAAGCGATGAGGAATATGAAGAACTCAATTCTTGAAGAACCTCTTATCCATATTATCATTTGGATAAGACATGAATGAAGAAGATGATGAAGTAGAAGGATAAAGAAGGAGTCTACCCATGAAACGAATAAAATATAAGTATTCAATTGTCATTTCTTGGTATTGTTTTGTTATACATTTGATTATATTCAGTTGATGTGTTATGCATGATAGACTGGTTGCATTAATGACAGTAGTGAGATATGGATGAATGTTGTGTTGGATAAACAGTTGCATGATGCATAAGAATTTGTCATTATGCATATGTTTTATGAAATAGTTCTAACCATGCAACTGGTGGATTTGAATTGTAGGAAAGGTCCTGTACAACCGCCTACAAGAAAAGAAGGATGAGACTTGTTCCAAAGAACAAGTGATGACAATCCAATAAACATGAATCTGAAGCTCCCAGGGTCAGAGAAATCATGACGAAGAAAAGAGATTTAGAGAGCGGTAGATCCACCTCGAAGGGTTAAGACCACCATGGATATGAAAGAAGCTATGATCAAAGAGTAACAATTGATCATGAGGAATGATGTATTCGATATGGTTTCGAGACATAAAGGAAAGTACGGAGTATCTTCCATATGGATCTACAAGAACAAGTGTACAAAACAAGGTTCGTGATTTGCCTCAGAAAGAATAGACTATGACATAACATACTCTATTGACAAGTATATATCAAGCATAGAACCATCTGTACAGAATAAAGAGGGAATATGATACTCCACTTCAGGGGGAGTGACTACAGAAGATATCTAAGTTCGACATGGTACGACATGATGGAAAACTTCCTGATGGATCGAGACTTTACCAAGAGTAAAGTGGGTTCCAACCTTCAAGGTTGAATGAGACCAGGATATGTTGATGACCTGACAAGATGAACTCATGGAAGATGTTATGATGAAATAATACTAGAATGGTGTTTGGGATATAGTACTCAAACCAAAAAGCCAGAATGTAGTATCTTCCAAATGGACTTGCAAGATAAAATATGTTGCAGATAGAAGCAAGGAAAGACTTATGGAAAGAGGTTTCTATCAGAAAGAGGGAATTAATTATGAAGAGACATTTTCCCCAGTAGCATGGTATACTTTGATTAGAGCTATCATGGAACTTGCATCCATGATGAAGTGGGACTTACACTAGATGGATGTGAAAACAACTTTTCTGAATGGTGTGATTGAAGAAGAAGTATACATAGAATAGTCACAAGGATCTGAAGTTGAAGACATATGGACTCACATATGCAAGTTGAAGAAGGCCCTCTATGGATTGAAGGAAGCTCCCAGAGCCTGGTATGGAAGGATAGATAGTTTCCTAATGAAATTCGATCCTAACCTTTACTTTAAGGTTATAGAAGATGAACATGTCATACTATTACTATATGTGGATAATCTATTCCTGACAGGGAATGAGAAACAGATTGTAGAATGCAAGAAAAAGCTCTCTAAAGAATTTTAGATGAAAGACATTAGGTTAATGCATTATTTCCTAGGTCAGGAAGTATGGAAAAATTTAGAAGGAATATTTCTCAAGTAGGGAAAGTATGCAGTAGAGATATTGAAAATATTTGATATGTTGGAATACAAAGCCATGGCCACACCCATGAATTCCAACTTGAAGTTGTTAGCTGATGAGTCTTCAAAGTTCATGGATGTGACTCAATACATAAATATTATTGGGTCATTAAATTTATCTAACAAATACTAGACCAGACATTTGTTTTGCTGTGAACACCTTGAGTTAGTATCTAGTTCAACCTAGATGTGTTCACCAAATAGTCGCAAAACATGTGATGAGATATCTGAAAGGGACTATAGACTTTGGTCTATACAATGATGGAAACCATGACTACAGATTGTATGGATATACAGATACAGATTGGGCTAGAAGTATCTCAAACAGGAAAAGCACATCAGGTGGATGCTTTTGTTTGGGGTCTGCTATGAGTTCATTGTTTAGCAGGAAACAGTCCAGTGTTTCTCTTAGCACGACTGAAGCAGAATACATAGCAGATTGCTCTGCTAATTTGTGAAGCCATATGGCTTTGGAAGCTAATATCAGGTCTCTTTGACCTGAATATGGATACTACAATGATTCTATGTGATAACCGGAGTTGTGATGACATAGAACCCTGTGTTCCGTCGTAACACATAGAAATCCGGTATTTCTACATATGAGATAAGATGCAGATGATGATGTTTCAGTATTTACATACTATAGATGCAGATTATGGTGATTCAGTATTTCTATACTGAATATAGAGATGATGATGTTTCAGTATTCCCATACTGAAGATATAGATGACGTTTCAGTATTTACATAGTGTAGATGCAGATGATGGTGATTCCATATTTCTATACTAAATATAGAGGTGATGATGCTTTCAGTATTTATATACTAAATATATAGATGATGATGCTTTCAGTATTCACATACTAGAGATACATATGGTGATAGTTTAGTATTCACATACTGAATATGTAGATGATGATGGTTTAGACGATGATGTGCTAACGAAGCCTCTGTCTCGAGTAAAGTTTGAAATTTGTTGAGACAAGATTAGTGTTGTTCAGAAAGACCTTCCCCGAAAGGGGGAGTAGTGATGTTGTAGTGGGATTGTATCATCCCTCGGCTCTTTCCCTAAAGTGATCTGGGGACCTCAGTCCTCGAGAATGAAGAGGGATTGTATCATCCCAGGACATATGTCCATAAATGATCCGGTGACTTCGGTACTCGAGAATGTGTGTTGATCCCATAATTCCTAGAGGAAGGATTGTCTCAATTCCACAGATGTGTTGATCCCATAATTCCGAAAGGAAGGATCACTAGTAACTCTGTAAAGACCTAAATCCCATAATTCTGAAAGGAAGGATCATTGACTTGATCCCGTAATTCCAACAGGAAGGATTGTCTGCGTTCCACATATGTGTCGATCCCATAATTCTGAAAGGAAGAATCATTAGTAACTTCGTAAATACCTAAATCCCGTAATTCTGAAAGGAAGGATCATTGGTAGCTTCGTCAAGACTTGATCTTGTAATTCCAACAGGAAGGATTGTTTGAGTTCCACAGATGTGTTGATCCCGTAATTCCAATAGGAAGGATTCTCTGAGTTCCATAAATGTGTTGATCTCTTAATTCCGAAAGGAAGGATCATTAATAACTCCGTAAAGACCTAAATCCCATAATTTTAAAAGGAAGGATCGTTAGTATCTCCGTAAAGACTTGATCCCGTAATTCCGAAAGGAAGGATCGTCCGATCTCCACAGATTTGTTGATCCCATAATTCTGAAAGGAAGGATCATTGGTAACTCTGTAAAGACCTAATTCCTGTAATTATGAAAGGAAGGATTGTCTGAGCACCACAGATGTGTTGATCCTGTAATTTTGAAAGGAAGGATCATGTCGATGTTTTGATGATGATGTTTTGATATTTTGATGATGATGTTTCTGATCGAAAGATCAGAGTGTGATTATGATGATGTGTTGATGTTTTGATGATGATATTTCTGATCGAAAGATCAGAGTGTGATGATGATGATGATGTTTCTGATCGAAAGATCAGAGTGTGATGATGATGATGTTTCTGATCAAAAGATTAGAGTGTGACGATGATGATGTTTTAGATCTAAAAATGTACTGAAGATGTTGTTGTTGATCGAAAGGTCAAAGTTCTGAAGATGTTGCTGATCGAAAGGTCAAAGTGCTGAAGATGTTGCTGATCGAAAGGTCAAAGTGATGAAGCTGTTGTTGATCGAAAGGTCAAAGTGCTGAAGATATTGTTGATGATCGAAAGGTCAAAGTGCTGAAGATGTTGATGTTGATAAAATATTTTCTTTCATTGAAGATTGAATATGAAGACTATATGATGTTGAAAAGTTTCCAATTATTTATAGATGTGTTACCCTGATAATGTTGATGATGTCCTCTATCTCTCTCCTACCATTGTTGTTGTTGATGTTGTTATAGAATACTCTTCTCGTTAAGGGGGAGTGTTGAAATATTGTAACTTCAAATACTATTCTATATGTATCCTTTTGCGGTCCTCGATGATCCTACTAGGAGAACCACTTGTATTAATTTGTACCCCAATGCTTCTAATTGGAAGAACTAACAAGAGTCATGAGGTAAACCCCTCTAATTGTAAAGGTGGGTCATTAGCACCCCAGTGTGGTTACTTGAGCCTACATGTGTCACTTGAGCCTACGTGATTAAATCGAGCCTACATGTCAGATCTAATTATTAAAGTGAATGGATGAATATAAATAGAGGTGTGGTGCTCCTCATTTGGACACACACTCTCACTTGTGTAGCGCATTAGTGGAGGAGAGAGAAGTAGCTGGAGAAGGAGGAGGATTAGTCTTTGATATCCCTTTTGGTTTTACCTTTTATGTTTTGGGACATCTATATTGAGGAATATTTTGCTGGGTTTTTCCCTTTAGGGTTTTCCTAGGATAAATCTTTGTGTTCCTTTTGTATGGTTGTGCTTGTCTATCTTTCAGTCATCCTGTTTATATGATTTTGTTATGAAATTGAAATGAAATACTAATGATCTAGCTTAGCATATGAAAATTCAACAATTAACAACATCATTGAAGGATGCCAGTGAACAACAAACTAATATCCAGCCTCTAAAGGAGCACGTCCTAGCCCAACGAAGAAGAATGCACCAATTGCAGGTGTCTATTGAGAAAGAAAGATGTAAAATATTACAGATAGATAGCAGGTTGGAGGAAATATTGGAAACTACCTCATATTTTGTAGATAGGTCTCATGATATTTTGGAAGTCCTGATTGGAAGGATAGTAAGAATAGAAACCAATGAATAAATACCTACATATTTACTAGCTAAAGATCAACATAACTTCAAGCAGGTTTACAACTTGTTAGAGTTTGCAATAAGCACTGCAGAAGAATTCAAGAAGACTGTGAAGAAAATGAGAGCAGCCTGTACCGAATATTTCAAAAGGGTGCTGGTCACCTACAACAGATATCAAGTGGTTGTAGAACAAAGGCTAGATGCATTACCAGAGCATGAGTTGTTCATAGAACTACTATAGAGAAGGTAGCAAGAGGATGAATAGAAGATGAAATAGGTCAAAGATTTAGATGAGTAGATCTTGAAAAATGCAGTAGCTCATTCAACCGTTAGGATCCATTTACTTGAAAATCAGCTACGTTTGATTCCAGCAAGAATTGAGGTGGTTAGGAACCAGGCTGCAAAATATGAAATAAACATTCAGTTTCTTGAACCTTTAGATTTTGAGAGCATAGCAGCAGAGGCCCAAGCATGGAAGAAGTTCATAAATGATCAAGCAGGGCCCTCTTCATGAAAATGCTTTATTAAATTTTGTTTTGAATGTAATATATCGTATAATGTATGAGCACTCACTAATGGACAAATTTTGGGAATGAAAACGTTAAGGAAACCTAAGAGTCACTTTGAGGCAACCCAAAAGTTTTGCCATTTTGTATAAGTATAGGAGAGTTAGTTGTAGACGTGTACTTTTTCCTTTGAGACTTGTGAGAACCTGTTGTAAGAAGAACTATTTCCTTTTTCAATAAGACTTACAATTTTTCTGTTAGAGAAAGCTTGGTGGAACTTTTCAAATGCTGTGCCATGGATGTGTTGAATGTGAACTATTTTGTTTTCAGCTTTGTGTCCATTAACTGTGAGATCCTTCCAACTCTTTGAACCTATGTTCTTGTATGAATGCGCTCTAGTTTATTCTATGAAATTTCCACTATGAGTAATGAATGCTGTTATAAACAATTAGCTATCTGGTTGTTCATATATCTATAAATGTTCATGTATTTTGAAATAAGTAACAACTATTTGTGATTTTTCTTAATGCATGCACAAAACACATTACTCATTGATGAATGATAATCTTGCTCCCTAGGGATAGGTTAGATAGTTAGTTTTAATGTCTTGTTGTGTGTGATTTAGATGCGAGAGAGGTAAGAACCTTCACATCAGATTGTGACACTCCTTGTATTCTCTATCAATTTGCATTCTTAGATAGGCACTTGCATCTCATAATTAAACATAAAAATTGAAACATACATGGTGGACTGGGCTGCAACCGGGAAAACCTTTATTTTTGGTTACTTTGACCTACGGTAGCCGGACTGTAAACCAGACGGATTCCCCATACCAAACAGTAACAGACTAGTTGAGAACGTTTACTGGGGAGAATCCCTTGCTGTTGTTGCCTACGATTTTCCAGGCCTCAATAGTTTTTGGTGCTAGAAGGAGGGCCGCCAGTGCATGGTTGGCCGAGGAAGCCCATTTCCTCGAAATTACTCAACTGGTAACAGTTCTGAGAGAAGTTTGTTTCCCAATCCAATTCCTGAAGAGAAGGGTAAAGAGCATTTGTATTCTATTAATAATGAAGTAGTTAATGATCTGAGAAGACATACTAGGGCATATGTGAAGAATATTGGAGGATTACCATTTATTCCCATCTTTCCCAAAAGAGAATATAAGAAGAAAGATTTCCCTATATTGGAAGATGCAGTATTGGTTGGAGATTTTGAAGAACTAGTAGAAACAGCCTTACAGGAAGTTGTTCAACCTCTCAATCAGTTGGGCCCAGATACACCTTACGGTTCACCGGTTCATACCCCTGTTCATTCACCACCTCATTCTCCACCCAGACTCATGGCAGGCATAAACGCAAATTAGCCAACCAACCCACCAAATCCACCACCTGCTTGGAAGGATAGGTCACCTCTAAACCTAGCACCTCCTTTGCATGAATTACCTCAGGATTTTGAGAAAATGTTGCCCAAGTTTGACCCAAGTGAAAATATTTTGGTAGATGACCATTTTCAAACCTTTTACTTGGCCATAGAAGGACTAAGAGCGGGAGAACATGAAGATGTAGTCTGCAGATTATTTCCACATACCCTTAAAGGAGCATTAGCCTCATGGTATTTTGCTTTTCTTGCAAACTCGATCCCAGACTAGGACACATTTGAAAGGATATTCAGAAATAAATATGCATCCCAGAAAAATCATGTAGCCCTAATGAAAGGATTATGTGCTTTGAAGAAAGAAAGAAAACAGAAAGTGCATAGTTTCACCTAAAGGTTTGCTGCTTATCTTAAGAATTTTTCTGCAATTGATAAATCATATGATAAGGTTCTGATTGAATACTATACTTCAGCTTTAGGGCCTGACTTAGCCATGTTTTCCAAGGTGCAAGTCAAACCTACGTTGTTAGAAACATATGAAGAAGCAGAGAGGGTAGAAGCTGAAAAAGAGAGCATAGAAGATTATCCTGAGCAGTTAGGAGAAAATTTTTTTGGTAAGAAAGCCTTATTACTGTCTAAGCCTAAGGAGGAGCAGTCACATTATTTTGAAGGAATGTTAAAAATGATGCAGAAACTATCTAACATAATAATAGATTTGGAAAAAGGAAAAAGAAGCTCAGAAATCTTATAATCCTTACTATGAAAGGAGAGAGGACAACAATAAATCCAAGCCTTCTGCACACAGTCCTGCATCAATGAACTTAACAGAGGTGGGTATGGATAACTTTTGCACCTTTCATCAACAGCCCCATTCTGAAAAAAATTGCCCTCAATGGATAAATTCAATGACATTAGTAATGAATCAGCTATTGGACTCTAAACTAACAGAAGTTGATGATGGGGAAGAAAGGGGAAATAAATCCACAGAAAAACAAGACGATGATGCTCTGGTTGTATGGGACTGTGTCTCGCTTTTTGACATAGAATATGAAGGTACTCTGAAAAATGAGGAGATATCAGAAAAAAATTCAATAATTCTAAAGATTAAGAAATTTCAAGACAATATGAAGAGAATACAGAAGAACAACACAAATGATAAAATACTTGAACTTACTATTAGCAGTCAAGATCCAAAACAAGTCAACATGCCTGTTAGGCCTTTTGAAGACAAAGCTGATAATGTCAAAGAAAATATCAAAGCACCCAGGATGGGGTAGGAATTGGTAAAAGCACTTGAAGAACCAGAAGGGGAGCTTCCCACTGGCAACCAACCTGTAGAAGAGATTGTTGAAGCAAGTGTGGGAGGTAAGACTAGGTTTAAAACCCCACCATTCCTCCTGACTTTGGAGATTTTAAACCATAATGTGCACAATTGTATAGTAGAATCTGGGTCATTAGTCAATGTTATGCCACTTGCAGTCTGCAAAAATATTAATGGACAACCTAAACCTACTGACTGGCAGGTTAATCAGTTAGACAGAACCAATGTGAAAGTAGTCGGGGAAATGGAAGATGTTCTGATTCACTTATCTGCAAATAAAAAGATATGTCAGTACATTGATGTTGTAGTAGCAGACATACATGATGTCTATGGGCTTATTTTGAATCGAGACTGGTCGGCAAGACTATATGGGTATTTTTCTTCAGATTGGTCACATTTGTGGTTACCTCAGAAGGGAAGTCCAAACCATATTAAAATATTGAGAGAGCCCCACATGAAGCACAATGTTACACAATTGCAAGAAAAAAATGAACCAGTGAATTCTGTGTTGGGAAATCATCTAATTGATTTAGAACCGGGAAACTACCAAGCAAAAGAAGCTAGTAGTACATCAGACACCCAACCCGATCTCCTTCGATTTTCACGGGCTGATAAGATTGATTGTAAAATAGCAGATGTAGTTTTTGATTCAAGTAAAGTAGAATTAGATAATGGTTAGGTCTTTTTCATTTTGTAGTCAAGCCTAGCCCCTTAACTTACAAGTTTCCAGATCTATAGGGGTGGGAAGAGGACTGACCAGTTAGTGGTTTAGTTCTCAAATTTTATTTTTGTTGATTTTTGTTTCTGGATTATCTTGTACATAAATAAATTGATTTGGTTATTTTGATTTACTTTATTTCTATTTGTTCTAGTTTAGATTTTGTTTGATTTCAATAAAAAAGAGGCAAACTTTTGGTTGCATGGAGAGCATCAGAATTCTAGATTAACTAAAATCCTCGATTATAAGACTGTGTACTATTGTTTTATCTGAAAGAATTTATTCTAGTTTAATGGTTTTCCTAATGGCTATGAACACATTGAAGTCCTACTTAATCCTTGTAAAATAAATCAGGATCAAAAGGTGTGGAATACTATTTCGAGGCTCCATCCATATCGCATTTAAAAATGTCCTAGGGAGTGACAGCAAAAGACCCATAGAAAGGAAGCAAGGTAAACAGTATATTATATATAAATGATCCCATGCCAAGAATTGAAAGCCAAAAAGACAAATAAGAGTCAAAAGCTCCTAAGAAAGCAATATGTATCAAAACAAAGTACTGAACTATATGAGTACAAAATTGCCAAAAGTTCTTCTCCATCCGTGAGATAAAAATTAAATATATCTCTCACATAAAAGGACACTATGGATAGAGGATCCTGAATAAAAATTCAGAAATAAAGGCATGCAGGAGGACTCAAATGAAAGGACAAAAGTAAAAAAAAGCACAAAAAGTGCAAAATGGCATGGGAATGAGTAACACATGAATATTTTTGTTTACCATATGTTACAATCTTGTAGTGTCCAAGCTGAAAGCTATCCGAAGGCAAAGGTAAAAAAATGAAACTCATATCCCTGGCCTTAAAAGAGTTATCTTGACTTTGAAATCTTGGTTTCCATTATCTTAAATTGGACCATCATCAATGATTAAAAGTACATACATTTGCCATTTGGGAAATCCAGACATCTAGAAGAATTCAACATATTGGTTTTATTGTCAAAACAATCTGTTACTTCAGGAAGAAATTGTCCAGAGATTTGGGTTCACCAGGTAGTCGCCAATTGTTGCAGCTGCAACTATTTCCCAAATTTTCTAAAAATTTTGGACCTTCCTTTTAATTTTATCTTGCTTGGATTTGTTTTGGATTGCTGAATTTTGTTGTTGTCCTTTGCTACATTTTGGATCTTTTGAGGTTGAATTGAGATAAATTGTTTAACATTTTTGGAGGTGAATGACTATCTTTTGATTGACTTGAACTTGAAGTTTTGGTTTGTTGATAATTTCCTTTTCCACTGTTGGAAGTCATTTAAACAAAGAATCGGGGCTGTAGTTCTCTATGTAGCTTCCATTGCGAAAGCTAAACGCTGAATGTTTTGACGGTTAGCTCTTATCTTTTTCGATGCCATGGTTTTGACTTTGTGATATTGTTTCTTTTCGCTCTCAGAATAGTTTATGACTTTAATCAAAAGCCATAGTCCTTATGTCGTTCACTGTTGTGGATCCTCAGCAGACTAAACATCCGACGTATAGTCATTTTGATGTCTGATGCTGTAGTTTTTAATGTTTTATTTCTCCGACATTTTATTTTTCTGCGGAACCCGTAGGCTGTATGTCTCTCGTCGTTGCGGTTGCATAGCACACTATCGCTCCAGATTTTTAGTTGTTTCATTTGCCGATACCTTACTAGTTAGTGGCCCCGCTATCCAATGCATGAATATGATGACACTTAGTGTTTTTTCCTCGCCGACATTGTGGAGACCAGAGTTTGTCCATCGCCCACCGTTGCAGCTCCTTGATGAACTAATTTCTCGATCCTTAGTTAGTCTGCTTGCCGATGAAGTTTCTCACGCCGACATTTTTTTCACCGAAGTCTATATATAGGATGGGGTTATTATTTTATTGTTTACCCTTGTGAACTCGTGCTTGTTGTCCCTGTCGAGTCGAGCTGTGCATCCGTGCTTAGCTGTCAGGATTTCGTGCGTTTGTGGTGTTGCCGTGGAAGTGTTGAACCATCCCGTCGACTGCAACTCATCGCCAGGTAGGCCAACCATGGTTTCTGTTTCCTTTTGATTGTATTGGGTCATTTTGGGAACTAGGGTCTTTTTTTGGTTGGGTTTTCTCGCCGTCGGTTGTTAGCCGTATAGATTGATGAATGTGTATCCTTATAGCGTGAGGTATTAGTCGGTTTCACAATTTTGTGGTGGGGGGTTTTTCTTTTCTTGAGCTTGTTTGAACCGTTATGGAAACTCAAACCCATCCCGAAGTTTTAGGAAATTGGTGCAGACAAGCATTACACTATCTGCACTAGTTTTTGTGGGGTTCCTTATGGCCGTCTGGGGAGGGAGTTTTTAGTTATTTTTTCATCATGGGAATTTACCCTATTTTTCTGGGAGGCTGGAGGTTTTGATTCTTGTTCAGACTAGGATTTCCGCTTAGGGCCTCATTTTCAAAGACGAGCCTCACTGATAGGGGTTTTTCGTTTTGGCGAGGATTTAAGATGCATTTCAGTTTAAACGATGTATGTGCTAGCTGGGTCATGTTTTAGTTGCACTTAGACTTAGCCTTTTTCATACCTAGCTTGTAGAGGTTCCTTTTACTTGTTATTCTCAATTTTTCATTAATATTATGATAAGTTTATCTGCTAAGAATATGGAAGAGGTAAATTTTTTTTACAGTTTTTCTTCATTCTTGGAACACTGATTAAAATATCTAATAGCCTAAAAGCATTTTGGTCTATGACAGGGAAACTTCTTCAAAGGAGATATGTCTAAAAGGAAAAAGAAGAAGGCTCCTGTTGCTGAGGGAGAACCAGATGTGGAAATCGTCACTAAGGTTGAATATATCTATGAAGATACCAGACCCACCACTGGAGTAGAGCCAGACTACAAGTGGGGTGAGATATATCAGATGATTTCAAATCAAGATGTGCATGATGTAGGTTTCGAAGAGCTGACCATATATTCCAACATCAAGAAATCTACTCTGATGAAGGTAGCCACTAGACCTGAGCT
Organism: Pseudotsuga menziesii; assembly: GCA_001517045.1. Lineage (NCBI taxonomy): Eukaryota > Viridiplantae > Streptophyta > Pinopsida > Pinales > Pinaceae > Pseudotsuga > Pseudotsuga menziesii. Next base: position 17,789 of record LPNX010881541.1, on the reverse strand, counting down.
GTTCCCATGCTTAGAGGTGAACAGTTGGATTTTGCCTAAAGCAGATGTGACTACAATGATATTAGCAAATACTTCCAAATAGGGCTATGCTGCATACAACCCTGCGTATGTCTTACTAGCATATCACCTACCTCCTGCTCAAGTATACCTAACTAAAAGTCGGCTAAAAGAGATAAATTTGGAACTAGTTGAAACAATGAAGAGAATGATGATACCTGGGAAGAACTTTCGATCCAGGCCATCAGGAGAATATGATACAGTACTCTCCGGACTCCTTACAAGTTTATAACACTGATGCTAAATAGAGTGTTTGGGAGAGCTCATGGTAAAAGTTTCAAGCTGGGATGGATTCCCATTATTTTCTATGTGGCCACCTAGGGGACTGTATTCAACTAGGCAAACATTGTGTCCAACAACCTCTCAGCTTGCATATCTTTAGCTTTGGGAGGGGTGTCCTAGAAGAATTCTAAGTTCTATATCGGCATCTTAGTGGACTGTATATTATGTACCTAGCCATTTCGAGCCTTAAGGTGCAATTGGGATAGGGACAGAACCCCTGTGTACACTGCATACAAACTATTGTGGGCACACAAATATTATAGTCACTATAAGGAGATATGTGAACATTTTATTATGCCTTTGTACACTTTAATCTTCCTAAAAGAATGCAATTGTATGTCGGAGGAGGCATTCAAAGTCATTGAGGAACATGGGAGTTATTATTTGACTTAAGAGGGGATGTACATTAGAATGTATGGTTGCTCTAGGGAAACTTCTCTACTACCTCAATATGCCATTGATTATGTGGTACATCTGAGAAGCAGGTAGGAAGGTGTATCTGGATGGTGTTGAAAGATTTTTGTTTGAAAATAAGAAGGAAGCCTACCATGCTATCCCTTTTTGTATAGAAAATTATAAGTTTTCAAATATTAAATGAGCTGCTAAATTTGTACAGGAATTGGAGCAGTTTCATTTTGGGGAAATAAGCTTCCACAGGAATGACTCCCAAAAGAAAGTTGCAGAGCATTGCAAAGAAGCAAATGTTCATTTTGAATATGTAAATTTCTAGGATAAGGATGGAGAAGTCTTCAGGAATGCAAGGAACATGACTGCATTGAAGAGAAGATTTAAATAGAAGATCACCAGTGTGGGCGGTAAGGGAAAAACCACACAAAAGAAAGCTGTAGAAGATGAAGCGAAGAAAAGGGAAGAGGATGCTAAAAGACTAGCACAGGAGGTAGAAAGTTGGCTTAAGAATGAAGAAGAAGAAAGAAAGAAAGCTGTAGAAGAAGCATCAAAGAAGGCATAAGAAGCAGCAAAGAAGGAAGAAGAAGAAAAGAAAAAGAAATAAGAAGAAGAAAGAAAAAAGAAGGAAGATGAAGAGATAAAGAAAAAACAAAAGGAAACTGAAGGTCTGAGACTGACAGGATTTAAAATAGAACATCAAACTACTGATCCTATGGATACATAAGAAGCACAAGATCATACTGATTAGGGGCAGGGACAAGATAATCCTGACTCTCAGGAGCCTGTTGCAACCTCTAGTAGTACCCAAGAACAAGTTGTGTTTTCTGGTTTGAACTTGATACCTTTTATGCAAAAAGAGGGAGAAGAAGTCCCTGATTTTAGCACCATCTTTTATGACAAGGACAAGAAGAGGATTGCCAAGAGAATCGAGAATAAAGTCGAAATAGGGGGACAGTCAGGTATGATGATTACTGATAAAAATTTGGTGCATGGGATAGATGAAGATCCACGAGTGACAGCCAGAGCTGGGGTGGCATTAACTCAGGCCACTGAAGACAATGTGGATGGACTGATGACAGACCTTGAGCAATCAAGAAAAAATGAAGCACAGCTGAAGGACACTCTAAAAAAGGAGAGGGATGAAGGTAACAAGTTAAAGAGAAAATTTGAAGATATGCATAATGAGGTAAGGGCTTCAAAAATAGAATTCCAAACTCTGCAGGAAATCAAGATGGCCTTAGAAGTCTCAATAGAGAAGAATGAACAAGAGGCTTAGAATAGTCTAGCAGAACTACATAAGTTACATCTATAATATCAAGGGTTGAAGATAGAGAACAATGACCTCAAAGTATCATATGAAACTTTTGAGTGTTGAAAAGGATCAGTTGTAGAGAAAATTTATTGATTTGGAGGCACAGACTGCCACCATAGAAGAAAGGGAAAAACAATTCCAAGTGCAGGAGGCAAGTTTTGAAGGATAGATTGCTTCATTAATAGCATCACTGAAGGATACTAGTGAACAACAAAATGATATCCACCCTCTAAAGGAGCACGTCCTAGCCTAACGAAGAATAATGCACCAACTGCAGGTGTCTATTGAGAAAGAAAGATGTAAAATCTTACAGATAGATAGCAGGTTGGAGGAAATCTTGGAAACTACCTCATATTTTGTAGATAGGTATCAGGATATTTTGGAAGTCCTGACTGGAAGGATAGTAAGAATAGAAACCAATGAAGAAATCCCTGCAGATTTACCAGCTAAAGATCAACATAACTTAAAGCAGGATTATGACTTGTTAGAGTTTTCAATAAGCACTGTAGAAGAATTCAAGAAGACTGTGAAGAAAACGAGAGCAGCCTGTACCGAATATTGCAGAAGGGTGCTGGTCACCTACAAGAGATGTCAAGTGGGTGCAGAACAAAGACTAGATGCATTACCAGAGCATGAGTTGTTCACGAAACTACTACAGAGCAGGTACCAAGAGGATGAACAGAAGATGCAATAGGTCAAAGATTTAGATGAGCAGATCTTGAAAAATGCAGTAGCTCATTCAGTAGTCAGCATCCATTTACTTGAAGATTAGCTACGTTTGAGTCCAACAATAATTGAGGTGGTTAGGAATTAGGCTGCAAAATATGAAATAAACATTTAGTTTCTTGAACCTTCAGATTTTGAGAGCATAGCAGCAGAGGCCCAAGCATGGAAGAAGTACATAAATGATCAAGCGGGGCCCTCTTCGTGAAAATGATTTATTAAATTTTGTTTTGAATGTAATATATCATATAATGTATGAGCACTCACAAATGGACAAATTTTCGGAATGAAAACGTTGGGGAATCCTAAGAGTCACTTTGGGGCAACCCAAAAGTTTTGCCTTTTTGTATAAGTATAGGAGAGTTAGTTGTAGATGTGCACTTTTTCCTTTGAGAGTTGTGAGAACATGTTGTAAGAAGAACTATTTCCTTTTCCAATAAGAATTACAATTTTCTTGCTGGAGAAAGCTTGGTGGAACTTTTCAAATGCTGTGCCATGGATGTGCTGAATGTGAACTATTTCGTTTTCAGCTTTGTGTCCATTAACTGTGAGATCGTTCTAACTCTTTGAACCTATGTTCTTGTATGAATGCTCTCTATTTTATTCTCTGAAATTTCCACTATGAGTAATGAATGTTGTTCATAAACAATTAGCTATCTAGTTGTTCATATATCTATAAATGTTCATGTATTTTGAAATAAGTAACAACTATCTGTGATTTTTCTTAATGCATGCACAAAACACATTACTCATTAATGAATGATAATATTTCTCCCTAGGGATAGATTAGATAGTTAGTTTTAATGTCTTGCTGTGTGTGATTTAGATGTGAGAGAGTTAAGACGAGAGGTAAGAACCTGCACATCACATTGTGACGCTCCTCATATTCTCTAATCAATTTGCATTCTTATATAGGCACTTGCATCTCATACTTTAACATAAAAACTAAAACATACACAATGGACCAGGCTGCTGTTATAGCAGATTTGGCCACACCTGGTGAATCACACTTGTATGGCCTTCCCCTGTCCCTCTGCAGAATATTTGGACCCCATGGACCTTTTTTACAGCTTTGATGTTTCCAATATCATCCCTAAAAGCATGCTTGATTTTATATACGCAAATTTTAAACCCTTTTTCGCGTATATACGTGGGTTTGACCCCTAAAACCGTGTACATCCGGATGTGTGCAAAAGGCCAAATTATTTTGGAGTTTTCCTTGACATGGATCCGACTCACTTGTCTCCTGGCCTTCCATATGCCTTGAGATCGCTCATATTCAACCCTTCATTGCCCCATTGAAGAGATATATAAGGAACCCTTTGGATACATTGAAGAATATGGGAGAACTGAGAGCAAAGAAACTATAGTCTATTGTTGCCTGAACTTATGCTTGAGTCTGCATCCCTTTGTCCCTTGGAGTACTTTGGTGTTCTTCCCAAGCTTTCCTTTTGCTTGTGAGCTTGCTATCGAGAGATGGAGGATTGAGGTGGTGGAGGCCCAAGTGGGGGATTCAGTTTCTCCGATTTGCAGACGTGCTGACAGAGGTTGTATTCATTGTAATCTCTGATTTTATATTAATAGAGATATCTTTTTCTGTCCAATAATGTATGTTTGAATGAATATTTTATCCATGGATGATTTCAAATGATTATACGTTGTTGATTATATATGCTAGAGTAGATCTAACACCAATATATATAGCATGCTTGTTTTGTTTACTGATTGTTGAGGAAGTAATTAATCAATTCAAGCTGGAGTTGGAAAGCTCAACGGGGATCTACTTCAACCATCTAGAATAAGGTACGAGTTTTGATCCTTTAGTGTTATATATTTGATTTCTCTTGCATATTGGAAAGGATTGATTTCTGGAGTCAAGGTGTCTGTTGTGGTACCCCAAGCAATAGGAATTTCTCTTCGTAACAGAATTGGCGACGCCACTGGGGAGTTCCTAGTAGTTGTCCTTTGGGGGTTTTTATCGGCATTCAATGACTTTGAATTGCTCTTATTTTCTCTATTTCTTTGTCGGGTCTGGGGGCATGTATGCCTGGTAGTGTCTGATTGGTGTCAAGTTTGTCTCAACTTGTCTGTTTGTTTTTGTTTTTATGCACTTTTCTTCCTGTACGCGAGTTTTTAACTCAGTCACATATATACGCAGTTTTGACTGATATATCCACGTACATACGTTGTTTTTCTGTGAACAATTGCATATTCCATTAGGTTTGCCTTATAGAGGAAGATTGATTGTTGCTGGGTGAATTTTGATAATTGTTGAGTCTCTTTTGACACTGCTGGAGTCTGTATACACCTTTGTTTCTGACCAAAATCATTTTTTTTAGGGTAAATTTCTTTTTTAAGAATGTTCTTGTCATTGCATTTTTGATTTTTTGTTTTGGGATTAGTGCATTAGATTTATTTTACCTTAGTAGTTTGTGTGAGTGTTGTTTGAGTGTGCTTACCGAGTCTGGGGGTAGTAGAATCATTCTTTTGCTTTAGTATCTCATTTTTGTTTCAAAAAATCCAAAAATATTTGCTTATTTGCATTATTAAGCATTGCATTTTGGCATTTTTCATGGTACTTGCTTTAGGTTTTGATTTGAAGTATTAGTCATGATTTCATATAGGAGCGATTGCACTTATCATTTGAAGAATTTTTTTGCATTTCACGTAGTAGCATACCCTGTTTTTCATGGACACAATGCACTTGCATTGATTGTTAGGTGTGCATTTTGCTTCATGTTGCGTCGTAACACCATTAGTTGCATGACCATCTACCTCTTTTGAGTAATAAAGCCAAATAAAATCAACACTTGATTAAAATGAATTACACTATTTTCTTTGATAGGGTACACCAACAAGATTAGGTTTTAGGGTCTTGGAATAGTTCATTGTGAGTAAATTCTCCAAGACCACTAAACAACAACATGTATGTGTCTGTCCAAGTGAGAGTGTGAAATTCCTTGGTATAATTGGTGTTTCTCAAGATCCTCCTCTCAAAAGGGAGTTAAGAACGAGGCAGTGTGAGTGGTTATTGATTGGGATGACCACTAGTCATAACTGAGTAGCAGCGAAGATATTTCCAGGATTTTATTCGTATCTGGGGGCTCTTTCGAGAGTTTCAGGCTTTGCTACCCTACCCATACAGTCAATTCCACCTGCGACTGTCTGCCTGAGCATTGATTATATTGAGGTGACCTTAGTTGCCTTACCTAGGATATCGAGGGGGTACTTTGTAGGGGTTATTCTGCAGGTGTCCCGACCAAGTTGGGGTCAGATAGCATAGTCGCTTTACGCGTTGAAGCTGAGGGCCACAATAATTGGTTACATACCTCTGCTTATTGTGTATGGGAGTCTCAAGCCTCTCCTAGGCGAGACATACCAGCTTCATTCGGGAGCTCACTTATCCTACCCTTGATTTCTTGTCTTTGTCTTTAGATTTTATTGGTGTATGCTCTATGCACGTTAGCTTACTTAGGGTTTGCGTAATTAGAGAGTCTTTTATATTTTTGAGTCATTGTGGATTCGGGTGCGGCTCCTCGCTGTTCTCGTCATTTAGCAGGACTTCCACCTTCTACCTCTCCTCCTCTGGGAGAGAGAAACAGATGGTCTAGGGAGACTACTTCGCACATTGATTCACACACGATGGGAGATCGTGAAGATGGTATTCTTAAGCTTTCTTCTCCACTTCGAGTGGATGATGGGGAGTTCACTCCTACCTATGATCCTTCACCTGATATGCCTGTAATTTCTGAGTTAGGTCCTGTAATTTTTGAGATAGGTACTTTTCATGATAGACCTACTTACTCTAGCTATGATCCCCCATTCACGCATCACCGGTATGGAATGTTGGACGACGAGACTCAGTATGAACCCGCGAGCAATAGTTATGGTAGTTATGGTATGTCTGGTATTCCCACACATGATTTGACATTTCATGTTGAGTTGAAGTTTGAACCTAACACTACGCCTGGGGGCACTCCCATTCCTTACCATGCGGAGAGGTTTGGGACCACGAGTCATATTGCACCTTCCATCCCAGCGGTGGAAGCTACATCACATATTCCTCCTAGAACTAGGGTTAGTGATCCTATTAGGATACCAGAACCAAGACGAGTGACTATAGGGAACACCACGTATATTATTTCACAAATCCCTTTGTCCTCGGTTCCTTGTTCTTCTAATGTCATTCCTCCACCTCATTCACGTGGTCCTTCGGGCCGGAATGTCGCTATGAGTCATGTCCATACTGTTGCTACTCACATAGTTGTGTCTCAAGTTCAAGTACCTCCTATTGTTTTGGGGGGTCGTATTCCTACTTCTGGAGGTCATGTCATGACTTCTGGAACCTACATTCCTACTTATGGATTGTCTTATGGGACATCTCATGGGATGTCTTATGGACCTTATTATGGGACATAGTATGGACATAGTTATTCACCTCATGGGTACGGGTATCAACAACTTGCTTACTCTCCTAATTATGGCTTTGTAGCCCCACATAGTCAAGGTACACCACATTATGGTGTTTCCATGCCACCCTATACGGGTCAAACGGGAGGAGGGCACTATGGCCAAGGCCATGGTGGTTATGCTAATCAGACCTATGTGAACCCACACTATCAAGGAGCGGCGCATCAACCTGCTCATCCTAGGCTCCCTTTCCTCGCAACGCTAAATCTTCCTGACTTGTCGAGACTGACAAACGATCCTGTATCTCATGACCTGGCTTGGCCGACTGTCCCTACTAAGCTTCCCTCGGACATACCCAAATTCAAGTGCAAACCTGGAGAGGATCTGAGTGAACATGTTACTACATTTCACCTATGGTGCTCTTCCAATTCCTTACATCAAGATTTGATCTGTTTAAGGCTGTTTCAACGCACCCTTACAGGGCCTACCACGAAATGGTATATAGAGTTACCTAGGGGGGAATTTGATTTTTTCGATGACCTAGCGATGACTTTTCTCAACCACTTCCAGCTATCGGTGTGTTACAACATTGGTACGGAACTCTTATTGACATTTTGGTAGGATAAATCCACACATATATTGGACCATATATAAGAGTGGCATAGATGGAAGAGGTTGATTAAAGCCTTCATACCGCCACTACTACATTTCGATCCAAAATCCGACGGCACATGGATTTCTCTTTTTAAACTTACCAAAAATCACAAAGATACATTTTTTTTTTAAATGTGGCCACAAGCGTCGGTGAAGCGACGAATATTCTCATAACCATCGGTTAAGCGACAGATAGTTTGTAAGCGTCGCTTAAGCGACGACACCTTTAATTGGTCAACTATAATTTCAATGGTTTAAATTGAGGAACTGTTAATAACATAAAATACAAATATCAAAATTAAATATATAATATATATAAAAACATCACATTTTATGAAACCACGAAATTCAATTTACATCAAAATTTAGAAAGTATCTGCTATGATTAATTTATCACAGACTAATTCCGTGGTATCTTTTAACCCAAAGATAATTGTAAATAGAGAATGTAGAAAACATAAAATACAAAAATCGAAATTAAATATATAATATAAAGAATAAGTATGAAACAAATCACGTCTTAAGTTTCCATTTAATAAAAAGGAAATACTCTTTCAAGTTCACAAACGACATAAACTACCCTTATCACAAACCCCCAATATCATTGAATCGGTCCATGGTGATCACGGGAATCCAATCCGAAATTAATGGTTTCCCGCCATAGTTACCCACTACCCATTTTTTTATTTTGTATCTGAAAACTAATACAAACAATGAGAAATGGACCCGTGAAGAGAAGTGGTATTTCTCCTTAGAACAAAGTCCCTTAATAATACATTATGGATAGCAACGAAAGATAAGGATGGATATGGAAGCTTTGGTCAGGAAGTTGGGTCTCGCAGAGAACAAAACATCCATTAGAAAAGCCGAGGAGCTGAGGCACCTTAGCAATGTGCATTTTGATTCATCGACATTTGGTGTGGTATGTCAATCCAAAGAATCCTCTCAGGCTTATAGCAATGCTTTAATTTTTGCACTGTATTTTGTGTATAGCAGACAAAAGGGACCTTGATTCCTTGTTTTTGTTCACAGGGCGAGGTATGCAAATCTGTGCTTTGCTTTGAGCTAGCCAGTACCAAGTGAATCTCTAAATATTTCCTTATAAGAGCTTTGTTCTCTTCTGATAAATGCCAAACTAGGTTTTACACCCAACTAGCTTTTATATTCTGTTCAGATTTTTCAATACATATCAATAGATCTATACGGAGTTCATTGCCTGGAATTGCTTGTGGGTTTCTTATTTCTTACTGCACTGAGAGAAGCGAGGTGTTGAGTTTGGGGTAGCTGTGATCTATAAATACTTTGTATGTGCATATCAATGCATTGTTTTCATCTAAACTTGGGTCTGATATGCACCTTGAAGTTGTGTGGCATGAGGATGTTATCTGGAATTCTCAACCGAGGTGTGATATGCACCTCAGATTTGCAAAGTTGAAGGATGGAATTAAGGCAAATGGTTGGCATTTCAAATATTAAACTCATGCATGCACCCGAGAGTTTTTCAATCATGAGGTGCATATTAGACCTGGTTGTAGAAGGACATGCGTGAGCATATCTATTTTCTCTACCCCAAATGGATTTTAGATTATGACAATGTAAATGCAGTGTCCATTTGATTTACTTGAGGCCCATTTTTGCAGACTGCAGGTTCCTTTTGATAGAAAGAAGGCCATTAATCTCAGTGGCATGTTAGAGAAGGCCTACACAAGATCCTTGAATGCAATGCAGAATGCTCTCGGTGTTAGTTGATTAAAATTTGTCAAATATTGCATTATAAACCACTAAGCTTAGAAGGTGTTCAAGGCTCAGGAAGAGTAGCTTGGCTTTATCAGGATTTTCTTTAGGGTAGAGCTATAGTGGTCACCTCAAATGAATTTGCAAAATTCATGTGGGATAGGGTCAGCAACATATAACCCATCTCTCAAGGCATTTATTTTGTGGTTTCTTATTTTGAAAACTACCTCTTCAGAGTTTGTTCCACATAGAGATTCAAATAGAGATGAGTGCTAGGATCTGTATGCTAATATCATGCAATACTCTACAATGGGGAAGTCAACCTTCTCAAGGAATTCTATGCCCATACCAAGTCCCTAAAGGTTCCCCTACATCATAGGTCAGAGGATGCTTTCTGCCTCTGGAAGATCAAGCCAACTTGGTTTGCATGAGTTCTCAAATGATTCCATGGGACCCATCTCAACGCACAACAAACACTTCCTGCATCTTGAGGAATCCCATGACTTGTCAATATTGAATGGTCTTCCCTACTTTCCTAACTCCAATAGTTTCACATGTTTCCCTCATGTTGGGGGAATTAGTAAGGTAGACTACATCCTAGCCAACCAGGATTTGCTTCAATGTATCCTCTATCTATTTGTTATCTAGATACCTATATCTGACCATACCCCTCTCATTTTTCCATCATGCTAACCATGCCCTGGGGGGTTGAGACCCAAGATGGCCTTTTATGCAAAACACTTCCTATAGCTTAGGGATGGTATTGTATGGCCCCCTTAAACACTACAACACTAGATGCATGGGCTTAAGATCCCCTTAAGCCAATTCAGAGGGGGTTCTTGTCATTTTCAAGTGAATGCTGAACATCAATTCCATAGAAGAATAAATTATGTCAACTCTGCCATAGGCATAAGGATAAAATAGTGAAGCACTTCATATTCAAAATAACTTGGTATTATGAGATATGTGATCAATTCCATTGCTTGATCAAAATCTCATGATTCCCTCTCTACCTTTTTCAATATCCAAATCAGTGGTGCCTAGTGCGTAAATGGGAGAGGTAGTCAGGTTTAAATATTACATTCTTCAAGTACCAGCCTGGCTAGAGACTACTAATTCGATCACATCTTTCTTCTGGCGCTCCCAATGCATAGTGGCGCCAAGAGGCATGTAGAGACTCGAGAGCATCACCATCTCAACCCCCAGAGTCATCAGACCCCGAGAGGCAATTAAAACCCCCATAGTGAGACCCATACAGAGTTATTGACTTAGAACTCGATACAATCTATGTAGAACCAACAAGTAACAATCATCCTCCAGTTCCTAGAATCGGGCCACCTCTTCTAGATAGAGAGACATTCCCCAAGCTAGATTCAGCTCTTCCAACCAATCCTCTGTCTAGATATCCTTTCCTTCAACCTCATATGGTAGAAGAGTTGCACATTTGGTAGTGGTAACTATAGATGAGGACAATGCCCTCCTTCCAACCACAGGCACTTGGAGCCTTGAGGCTCTTTCCCTTCTACTATCTTCAAGAGCATTGTTTTCCAGTTTAGCTTTTAGTCAATAGAGCTTAGATCTTATAGATTAGCTTTCTTTTTTCCTTTTAAAGGAGTGGCCTCCACACTTACACTTTGTATCTACACTTATGTATTGTACAGTCCCATTGAACTACTTTGCTCATTTGTTGGATATCAATAAAATTATATCATCTTATCTTATCGTATGTCTTCAATTCTCACTGGTATGTATTGTACATTTTCTGGGCATAATTTTGGTGCAGTTTTTTTAACCCTATCTTCCAAACATTTCCAACAAAGAGTTTTTCTATCTGAGCATTCAATTTTTCATAGGCTGTCTTAATATCCATGTTCGAGACTCTGATTTACTTGGATATCATCTACCACCCCTCAATTGTTTGAGTTTGTGGACCTATTTGATGTTGTCTGAGTTCCATGCTGGTGGAACTGAAGCTGGAGTGAGGCAAATAATGAGCATATGTTGATCAAGATATGTTAAATTTGTCATATGGTTGGTAGGTTCTTTAAATATCATCTCACTCACTTATGGACATATGTTATTAGAAGAGCCCACATTTGGATGGATCATTATCCCAACATATCCAATCAAATCCTCTACTTGGATGTTATGATTATTCTCATATTCAATATGGCAATGGTTAATCACATTCATCCTTATGATTCAAATTTGAACTCCAATATATAAACAATGAACATTAGCATTTCTTTCCCAAAATACATGATGGGAGAATGCAAAACAGAGGAGTTTAATTAATGAATCTTAAATGATTTGGAGTCCAACAAGTTGTGAGGCAATGATTATAGGATGTGAAGTATAAGATGAGGCAAGATAATTTTATTAAAAAAAGAAAAGTCCATTCTATGGTGTGGCATTTATTTTGGGCATATTCTCAGAAGGAAATCATGGTTGTCAGTAACCAGGATTGATATTTGGGGATTGGTAACCAAGAAAGCAAGGCATTTGAAAATTTATCGAAAACAGTTGTTTATGTGCCATAAAAAAATATCAAGGATTGAGATCTTTTTGGCATCAGTTTTAAACTTTAAATTGTAACCATATGCATGCCTAAGCTAGTGAAGTTACCGAGTTTATTCATCTAAAGAATAGCATTTGTGTCAGTGCAGATGTTAAAAATTTGTTGGTTCTTCCAAATGAAAATCCTGTGGTTTATGTAATTTGCCACGAATGAGGGGAAAATATTTATTAGAAGTTCTTATATTTTAGTCTGTTTACATTTGGCTTTAGGCATACGTGTACACGACACTTGGTATCATAGTTTGTTGTTTTTGTAAATTGAATATTCTTTATGATGTCATTCTTTACAACTATCAGCATTCTATAGTTCTGAGCACATACTAAGAAATGTCATGGTTATAATAAAAAATGATTATGTCTATGTGGAATAATTGTGTTTTTTGTCTTATGCTTTTCAGTGGAATGCTTTGTATGTTGAGAACATGCTTAGAGTGGAGAGCAGTGCTGTGGGAAATTATTGGTAGTAGAATACTTATGGCAGTGGTGGACAGGCTTATTGAAATTGATGCAAGTAACTGGGCATATTCAACAGAAAACCAATGTGCATCATTGATATTTCTCATTTCTAAAATTTTGGTTTTTATAATGAAATTCTAAAATTTTGGACCATTTTTGTTAGAAGGTTGTCTAGACTCTAAATGCCCTTCTTATTGTATTTGAAATCTAGGTTGAAATAAAATGGGAACACATTTTACATGAAGACTCAAGCAAGGTCTACATATTTGACATGGAAATGGAAGTTGATGAAGAAAATGAAGAACCTGGGAAACCTGGTAGTGAGGTATCCGTATAACTTGTATAGTGTTTCCTTGAAATAGATTTGATTTACAGTAACTAGCATGCATGTTCCAGGACAAGCAATTCTTCTCATTTTGTATAAATTATCTAATTGCATATGGTTGATTTGGGTTGTAGGTCTATTGGATGGTATAAAATTTTGAAGAATAGAAAATTGGATGGTATAAAATTTTGAAGAAGATAATGTCAATGCATGTCATTGATCTTCTGGAATGTGGCATACCCATCTATGCCCTCCATGCTAGACATCGGGTACTCACCTCACTGTACCATGAAATTCCACCATTAACTAGTCATACTTAGTGGCTGTGAATCGATTGGATTCCAACAACACCAACATGGATTTTGTATGCTACAAAAATGTGGAAACATTTCATAAACAAAGATATTAAGAGATATCCAAACATTGTTCATTGATATGCAGAATTAAGTTTCTGTCAAATTAACCATTCCATCAATATAATTCACATGAGCAATAGCAGTCAAGGAATTAATGCTCATAAATACACAATATGGACAAACAACACTGTAGTAGAGATAAATACCTAGCTTTTCCCAAAGAGTTTTCCATCACATTGGTTGGAAAGGAGTGATTCACCCCCCAAACTTAGGCATATGCTGTGGATGCCACCCACAAGTCAGAGTAAGAGACCACAAGGGTAAGACAAGTCAGTGGGATTTATTTCTCTCTCAATACAACTCATATTGGTCCTAACTCAGCTAATGGATTTCAATTCAGACCTTGGGGCATGGATCACCCTTCTAGTTGGAAGCCCTCAACTTCCAAACAACAACAACAATCCCCTCCCTTGAGACTATGAGACACATAATGGACCAATTCTTCTTCAATTTCTGGACAATCTTCTATCATGAGTTTTTTTCTTTTTGGCCTCAAATGTTAGGAGAAAGACATGTACAATGGTGGAAAACCCACAGAGAAACATTTTCCCTTTACCAAATCGAGGGGGAATTGAGGCTTTACCCCTTCCCCTTGTACCCTCTTCTAAGGCATCCCTTTAATCCCTTTAGGGATTTTTTGTTTTGTTTTTAGCTGTTGGCCCCTTAGTAGTCCATGTATCCCTCTAGATTTCCCAACAACACTTTCTTTCTAGCTATTAGAGTTTAGATTTTAGATTAGATGTGCTTTTGGTTCATATATAAGGGTGACCCTTGTGCCTCCATAGTGTATTGATACTATTGTATTTAGTGGCCCCATTGACGTATTTGTGGTCACTTGTTGGACATTAATAAATTATCTTATCTTATTTCTTGATTGGGTACTCCGATAAACTTAATCATCCTTCTTATAGCCATGTATCTCTATCTTTCAGCCAATCACAACACTAGTGCAAGCATTTCTCTTCTTTGCTACAAAACCCTTTAGGAAATCCATCCTAGCAAGTGCTCCAATGTAGGAAAGAAGATTCCATTTACTCATCTAGTTCAGTCAATTCTCATCTTCTACCTACGACCGAATTGTTTGGTTTGCTATAGGCTTGCATAGGTTCTCAACCTCATGATTTCCAGGTGCATGCTGCGTTGATGAGATGAGTTCATTCTTGAGATATAATTTGATTTCCATTCTAGGATGGGAGGAGAATCTTTCCAAGAGAAAATTATTGCTCATATATACCTTGGATGGCCTGAGGTATATGTGCCTACACAAAATGTAATGAATTTTTGTATGAAGCAAATTGAACTCTTGGGATATAATTTGATTTCCATTCTAGGATGGGAAGAGAATCTTTCCAAGAGAAAATTATGGCTCATATATACCTTGGATGGCATGAGGTATATGTGCCTCCCCAAAATGTAATGAATTTTTGTATGAAGCAAATTATAATTTGTTTCACTTCTAGATTGAGGTTTGTGGCCTGGACAAAAGTTGTCCTATGGTCTCCAATTCATGTCCATGGATTCTTTACTATCCTTTATCAATTGAGCAATGTCATATAGGTTCTCCTCAGTGATGCTTTTCTTTTCTAGTTACCAAAGGGGTCATCCTCATCAATCTGAAGATGAAATGTTATACATCTCAATATTGTAGGGATTTTCTGTCATTCTTCTACTTAATAGTATGAGTTAAACTTTGTGGTGTTCACTGGTTTTAGTGTCTCATATCTTGCTTCACTTTATCTCACTGTTAATATCTTAATGTGGTTTTTGGGCAGATTTCTGATATCTTGTATTATGAAGTACTGGATATACCACTTTCAGAGCTGCAAGGATTGAAATATTTAAAGGTTACATTTCACCATGCAATGAAAGACGAGGTGAAAATAGTTTGACTCTCAACCAAATTTAATGTAGATCCTTTTAATGTTATGGGCCAAATATTTCTACAACCAAATTACATCAAGTAATGGAAATTTTGTTGATTGCATTTAGTAATACACTTCTCTTTTTCTATTCTTGAAGGTGGAGCTATCCAACCCAAATGCAGAGCTGCGACTACTTGAGGTCTTTTACCAAGGTCAGACTTGGGGGATTCTTTTTTTAACTCTGCAATCTGTGTTTGATTCTAACAAGGCCCACTTTAATCATTTGCATCAGATATGTGATTGACCTATGCATATTTTTCCTATAAATGAAAATATTGAGAACGTAAATGACCAGTATTGGACTTTGCGAGCAGAAGAGGTGCTTATATTATAACAATTTGTCTTAGTTCTCATATTTACTTGGTTGTGTTAGCAGAACTTATTTTTGTTCATCTAGGGAGTGCAGCTGTGGTCTCTTCTACCCTCTCTAATGAGGGATTTTTTTATACAATTGAGCAATTTTTCAGAGCAAGAGATGCATTAGGGGGAATTGAGGTTGATGCAGAAGTTTTCAATAGTTTTCTTGAGGTCATAATGACCATAAAGTTTGACAAGCTATTTGAGGGTATACATGATAAATGTAGAATCCTGTTCAATAATTTAATTCCCTCTATAGAAGAGAGATGTATGTATAGTGATCTATTTTTGCTGAAGAACATGGAAATCCTGGTAAAAGAAATGAACTCAAGCAAGGAGGTTAACTTATCTATTAAAGAGCATCTACTTACAAGTGCAACTGATATGGTGGAATGCCTGAGAATGGATCCTAGTAAATTCATTTTGCTTAAGTTTTATTTGGGGAACACTGAGGACTCATTGATGTTGAACCAATCCAACAAGTTCTGAGAATTTCTTGGAGGCAATGGTAACTTTTTACCTTTAATTGATGCTTTGGATGGATGCCATAATGAGTCAGTGAATACAAATGTGCTACATCTGTTTGTTAATCTTTTAATAGGTGATTCGAGTTATATTAACTTGAAACGCACCTTGCAAGAAAAGTTCTTATTGACGGATTCATCTTCTTTGGCTTCATGGCTGGAAAAAATGCTGCTAGGATATACTGCTCAATTAGCTGTAGGTAATTTTCCAACAGGAGTCTCTAATTCAGTAAGAGATTCAGCTATTGCTTTCATCAATCCTCTGGTGTCACCTTCATCTGATTCAAAATCAAGAGAACTTTGTGATCACATTCTTGATGCATTGCTTGTGGGTCTAGAGAAGGCATTCCTGTCATTTGATGTTCCTACTACGAAAGCATACTTCAATTTTGTAGTTCAGTTGGCAAATGGTGAGTCCACAATAAAGCCTATTATCAAGAGGGAAATTGATATGGTGGTCAAGTTGTCTGCCGATGAAACCCATCTTGAGGGTTTGAAGTTTGTCTTGGGTTTTCTAGTTTCTGCACTGGGTTCGTATGGTGCTAACAAGCATGTTTCTAAAAAATTAACAGAGAAGCCTTGGTCAAACACTAGTTCTAACAATGATTCTGCTAGTTGTAAGTTGAATCCTAGTGTTCCTAGAAAGAACTCGGAGGGTTTGGTTAATCCAGTCAATTAGGGAGTCCATTCTAGTGCGATTGAGTGTGATGCCACATCAGCAGATGATGATGAGGATGATGGCACATCTGATGGAGAACTGGCTAGTATGGATAAAGAATATGATGATGAGAGTAATAGTGAACGGTCACTTGCATCAAAAGTTTGTACATTCACCACTAGTGGAAGCAACTTTATGGAACAACATTGGTACTTTTGCTACACTTGCGATCTGGCTGTTTCTAAAGGGTGTTGTTCTATTTGTGCCAGGGTGTGCCACAAGGGTCACAGAGTTGTTTACTCTCATTTAAGCCGTTTCTTTTGTGATTGTGGAGCAGGAGGGGTAAGAGGGACAAGCTGCCTCTGCTTGAAGCCTCGAAAATATGTTTCTTCCAGCACTACATCATTGAGGGGGGCTAGCGGCGTTGATCCATTCTTGCCTCTCTCAGATGAGAGGGATCATATTCAGCCATCTGACAGTGACTTTGATCTTGAGGATGAAGGTTGCATAGAGAATGAGAATACTTTCAAGTTATCTATCCCCAAAGAGGAAGAGGATGGGTTGCTATCACTTTTTATGGATATGGATATTGAAGGCCAAGTTTTGAGGTTATGTAGACAACTTCTTCCTGGTATTAAATAGGCTAGTTATTCAGTATTGTCAAAGGATGAGAGGATAGTTTTGGGTGATGACAAGGTTTTATCCTACAATTCAGATCTTTTGCAATTAAGGAAGGCATATAAAAGTGGATCTCTAGACATGAAGATTAAAACATAATATTCTAATGCAAGGGAACTTTAATCCCATCTTTCAAGTGGCTCTATCGTCAAATATCTTCTTACTATAAATAGAAGAGGCAGGATTGCAGCAGGAGAAGGTGACAAAGTAACAATCTTAGATGCGAGGCAACTTATTGGACAGCCAGCTGTTGCACCTGTGACAGCAAACAAGTCTAATGTGAAGCCTCTTTCCAG
>LPNX010881526.1:267551-292198 GCA_001517045.1 Pseudotsuga menziesii | reverse complement strand
AGTGCCATCGACAGGAAGAGTACTTCAGGGTGTTGCTTCAGTATGGGATCAGGTGTGATCTCTTGGTTTAGCAGGAAGCAATCCTGTGTGGCACTAAGTACAGATGAAGCAGAGTATGTCGCAGCTTGTTCAGCTAGTTGTGAGGCAGTATGGCTACAGAAGCTACTGTCTGATATATTTTATCTCCAGTTGGATGCTACTTGTATACATTGTGACAACCAGAGTTGCATGAAGTTGTCAGAGAATCCAGTGTTTCATGACAAGTCGAAGCATATCGAGATCAAGTATCACTATATCAGGGATATGGTGCAGAGAGGAGCAGTGAAGCTCCTATATGTTGTGATGGAGGAACATATAGCTGATGTATTGACAAAGCCATTGGCTAGGCTGAAGTTTGAGTACTTCAGAGAGAGACTTGGTGTTCTCCAGATCGAGGCTTCCTCCCAGAGATAGTGATGGGACCCATAGCCATTTTGACATGGTGAGAGGATTGGTTCCTTCCATGGTTAAGATGTAAGGGCTGAGCTATTCTGTCATGGTGAGAGGATTGGTTCCCTCCATGACTGATATGGGTGCTGAGATTCATGGCCATTCTGTCGAGTAGGACAGATGTAAGGGCTGAACCATTCTGCTCATGGCTAAAGGATTAAGTTCCTTCCATGTCATATGTGAGTGTTGGCCATTCCGACGAGCAGGTCAGATATAAGTGCAGTGCCATTCTGACATGGTGAGAGTATTGGTTCATTCCATGGTCGGATGTAAGGGCAGTGACATGGTGAGAGGATTGGTTCCTTCCATTGTCAGGATGCCACATCCAGCATGAAAAAGGGCTGGCTCTGTGAAGACTCATCTAGTTTGAAAAAGGACTAGCTCTGAAGTAGATGCCACATCTGGTTTGAAAAAGGACCAGCTCTGTGATGCCTCATCTGGTTTGAAAAAGGACTAGCTCTGAAGATGCCTCATCTAGTTTGAAAAAGGACTAGCTCTGGGAAGACTCATCTAGTTTGAAAAAGGACTAGCTCTGAAGTAGATGCCACATCTGGTTTGAAAAAAGACTAGCTCTGTGATGCCTCATCTAGTTTGAAAAAGGACTAGCTCTGAAGATGCCTCATCTAGTTTGAAAAAGGACTAGCTCTGGGAAGGCTCATCTATTTTGAAAAATGACTAGCTCTGTGTAGATGCCTCATCTAGTTTGAAAGAGGACTAGCTCTGAGATGACACATCCAGTATGAAAAAGGACTGGCTCTGTAGAACTTCCTATGACGAGTAGAATCATGAGATAACACCAGTGTTGATCCAGATCGAGTGATGATCCAGATCCAGTAATGATGATCCAGCAGTAATGATCCAGATCGAGAGATGATCCAGATCCTATGAAGATGACTTGAAGATGAAGATGACTTGAAGACGAAGATGAATTGAGGACGAGATGATCCAGTTGATATAGAGAAGAAGACCAGTGCTGAAAAATTGTGTCGAAAGAATACCTTCCTAGTTAAGAGGGAGTGTTGATGTATATGTAACTTCGGAATGTATTCGTCTATGTATCTTATGTATTGTAACCTGATGTTTATTCCAGGATGTTTCTATTATGTATTTGAGTCATGTTGTCATACCCCAATGTTCTGATCGGGAGGATTAATAATGTAAACAAGTCATATCAAGTCATTAGGTAAGTCCCCACAGTTTCGGGGAACTTGAGTTATTATACACTAATTAAGGTGTAGGCTCGAGTAGTAATTATTAGGTTGAGCCTACGTGTGAAATGGCAATTCAAGTGAACAGATGAATATAAATAGAGAGTGTGAGTCTCTCTATTTATGACTTGTGACATACATCACTTGCTCTCTCAAGTGTGGCACACCTTTGGAGAAGGAAATACTTTGGCTTGACAGAAGACAGAAGGCTACTGCTGTTTTTGGGAGATCTCTTACTGTTTTGGTGTTGATTTATCTTAGAGGAAGTTGCGGGGTTTTCTCCTTTATGGTTTCCCCGAGGAAAACTCTTTGTGTCTCTTGTCTCTTGTGATGTGCTCATGTTTTATTGCTGTACTTGTTATTCTCTCAGTGAAAAGATCCTAAGATCATAATGCTAGATTAATTGTTGAAAAACTAACAGTTTGAAGTCATCCCTAGTTTCATGTCAAGACCATTAGATACCACCTAAGTGGTTCGGCCATCCTTGATGTCTTTATGTTTGTTTAAAAACCAATATGGGATCTTGAATTGCTTAGGATTTGCAACAATTATCATCAGCATCTCAAGATCTTGTGCAGAAAGCTCACCAGCCCTAAAGTCAGCATATACTTCATCCTATATTCCTTGCCTTGTTTGGATTGTATATGTTGACAATGGAGATCAACTTAAAATTTATGTTGAGCACTTCATTACAATCAATTAATGCATCCAAATATATTATTATCTGGGAAAGATATAGAAGGGTATATTTTCCCTAGCCCCAACTATTATAAGATTAGCAGAAAAATACTATTACTTGTTTAAGGAAACAAAAAGATCCTTCTATGCATTCATTTTACACAATATTTATGGAACTGTCTCTCATGGAGCTGAATAAAAAGCACGTGCATTAAAGAGGGAGAACTCAACTTAAGAACATTCAAGATAATAACCTAAACAACATAACAAATATCCCTTCAGTTATAGTTTGTATTCCAAACACCGTGCCCAAGGACTTGTGCTACCTACATAGTACAAACAAAGGAAAATAAACCAAGAGACATCCATCAAATCTAAGAGAATGAAAGTATGTCCTATACAAGAAAACTGTATACTAGCTTCTCTAGAGTCACTATATACTGTATATTGTATACTAGGTTGCTAACAGCCTCGGTGGTGGTGAGGAGTAGCGCACACTGACCCTACTAGGGCTCTCCTTGCATTTGATCCCTATTAAGGCTATAACAGTCCATCAAGAGACCCTCGTTGAGCTCCCAGTAGACATCCGAGAGGTAACACTAGACCTAGATGACATGGCAACAATTAAAGTATAGTCCACATAGCAGCAAGTAGCAACAACAGTAAAATCCTGTTAGGGCTTCTTTAGCTTGGGAAAAAAATTATTTACATCTTATTTAAGAGTTCTGTGAATAAATTATCTGCTCATGTACAAACTCAGTCATCTCATTTAGAGGATGAATTATTAATGCTTTGGGGTTTTTGTCCTTAAAAGGTTTCAGCGTGGAAAATCATGTGTTTAATTGTGTGATGCTTGTTTTACTGATGTTAATATCTCTAGTGCTATCACTAGTACAAAATGAGGAATTAGCTAATAGGTGACTAAAAATTCTAGTCACCATGGGTTTTTCAAGTGATTTGCTACTAAATATGAGCAATTTTGATTGACCCAACTATAAATGACTAATTTAGTCGCCAGTTAACAAATATGACTATATAATAAGTGACAGAGTTAAAAATGACTAACATAAACGACTAATTTAGTCACGGCATAAAAAATGACTAGCTAGAAGAATATGAATTAGTCATTTATGTTTGTCATTTTTAATTGTGTCATGGAAAATTGCAAATTTGACAATGAAGTGTAAATTTTGTAAACTCTTACACCTTCTATTAGTAATATTGGTGTCATTCACCTCAATCTTCAGTGATCCACCAAACCAATTGTGTGAATTTTCTCTTGACCATCTTTATCCCTTTTGCACCATTGAAGCAAACCTGACTAAGCGAGTTCCAAAGGAAAATTAGGTTCCTACGTTAATTACAAATTAGGTACTAGAACCAGTACCATATCAATACCTAGCTAGAAGAACCATAGTTGTACATCCCCTCGAGAACCAACCATTCGAATGCGCCACCTCCACATAGACTTACCAAATGAATCCAATGCATGGAAAAAAAAACATGTCCACTTTGGACCTATGGGCTGAAGGTATCGTTCAACCCCTGCTCCCCTAGTTTTGCACTCGATACCCTATTTTTGCAAACGATAGGCCGATTCAAGATCTTGCAGTGACCAGTCGGAGCGCTTCAAAGGTATGGTTCTTGCCCCTCCAATCATGTTCATCACTCCAATCAATAACCAGTTGTTATGGCTTTTTATAGGTCTCAATGCTACCGGAGTTACTACTTTCACTTTACATTCACAATTATCACCATCTCCAGCCTATGTGCTCATAACCATATGCATTTTGAGCTTTCATCCTAGGAAAACCATGAGCACCCTCCTGCAATGCCAATATTTGCAAAGGTCAATGGCTTTTGCACATCAACATTCCTCACACGCTCGAAAATAAGACTGAAGCAAACATTAGAACAAGTGATTAAAATTTGCAAGGAGGTTTACTTGTTGCAGATGTCATTGTATATCAGGGGTCGAATAATACCTTCATCCCACAGATCCGAAGATGACATGTTTTTTTTGCCATGCATTGGATGCATTTGGTAAGTCTACGTGGAGGAGGCACATTTGAATGGTTGGTTCTCAAGGGGATGTAGGGCCCTCATCTGTGGCTATCACTAGTTGTCGTCTCGAAGAGTATTGATCAGATTTTGGTACCAGTAGAAGTCAATGATTTGGTCGAGAAGTGGAGACTACGACTGGCTTCTGGGCCAAATCGTCGACTCCATAGACTACTTCATTTATAAAACCAAATAACTTACAGGATAATTATTAAAAAATATAATATATAACCAATTAACATAATTTATATACTAAAATAATAAAAATAAAACAAAAATATATATAACAAAAAAAAAACTATATAATTTATATAATAAAATAATAAAAACAAGAGCCACGAGGTGGCAATGACCCCGAGGTTTCTTATAGGTGTTGATATAAGATGAAATGATAATAACCTATTAGTAAAGAAAATAGTCTTTTGGATTAGGCTATTAACAAAGAAAAAATGCCTTATGAATAAGGCCACTAGCAATTGTCTCACAACATCATTGAAGCATACCCTTTTAAATGGATAATACCTATTCTTTTGCATTGATGGTTTCCTTCTAGTTTTTCCTTTTTATAGATTTTGTGTTAGAGAAATACCTTTTAGTAAAGGTGGATACATTACTCAATGTAACACAAAAAAAACTATCAAATACTTCAAATTCACCTAAATGCTTTGGCTAATTCACCTAAATCCTTAAGCCAAAGAAGATAATTTAAATGTCTTGCAATCTTTAAGTTTAAGGACCTAATAATATATGATAAATGTTAATCCAAAAAAGAAAATTTAAATAATTTGAATGCCATGCAATCTCTAAGTTTAAGGACTTAACATATAAATACCATGCAATCTCTATGTTTAAGGACTTAAGGATATATGAAAAATGTTAACAAACTTTTATGGTTGTTAGTTATGCATGAGTTATGTGTAGATGATCATGTCTCGAATACACACAAATCTTGTGTCATGGATAAAGTGTGTGTAATCCATACATCATTGCTAACAATAAATTTTGTGACTTATTATGAATTTATTAAATTTAAAATATAAATATGTGAATGGATAAAGTGTGTCTAATTCATAGAAATATTGCTAACAATAAATTTTGTAATCTAATGAGTGAATTATTATGAATTTATTAAATTTAAAATATAATTCTTTTAACTTTGAGATAAATGTAAATTTATCTAAAGTATAAACAATAAACTTTTTTTTGTCAATTTAAAAACCACATGTCATTCTAAATTAATAATAAAATGTCATTCTAACATAATAATAAAAAGAAAACAAAATTAAGCAAATCCACATGTCATTCTAAAATAATAATAAAAGAAAACCAAATTAAGACATTTCCTCGGTTGCATAGGTTTCCCATTTTCAAATCCACCTTATTAAAGTTAAAAGAATATATATGATGAGCGAGTTGGAATAAATTGACAACCATATTCATTTTTAATAATAAAAGAAACATTAGACAATACATTAACTTATAAGGATTGCGAGAAAATTGTAAATTTTTTATTATATTAATAACTAAAAAATAATTTTCATAAAATAACAGTTATTAGATATCAAAACCCCCTTGATATCAAAACAAATAATTTGTTTTCTATTACATATATGCACCCAAATTAATTTTGCTTCTTTCCACTAGCCAATATGGTAGTTACCAGCCAATATGGGAGATATTTGTAGACCCTTGCTGAAAGCTTGATTAAATAACAACCTAGTCTGAAACTCAGAGACAAAAGGGAACCATCCAAGCACTGCTACATGGGTAAAAATAAACAAGCCCATTACATAATCATAACCACATGCAAGAGCCCTTACCTAATCCCAAAAACTAATCATAACCACCACTGGTCTGCATGTTTGTGCCATCTGCAATTTTCAAAAAATAGTAGTTGGAGATATAAATAATATGGCCCTTGTGAGGAATTCAAATCAGTATATTTATGAATTAGGTGATTCAAAACAACATACTTTACCATAATCCACCAGATTCTAAAGAGTCTGCACAGCAACGTCATAACTGTTTGAATAGACAATGGTAGATTGGGGAAGAGAAGCCTGGAAGTTTGCAAGTGTTGGTTCTCACTTCTAATTGAATTCATATGATGTAGCATTTAGTCTCTCATTACATGGTCTTCCAGCAAAATCTAGGTATGTTCTCTCTGAAGGCGAACACCCCAATAAAGATAGACTGACCACCAGCATTTTTCGAGCCCCTGTATTGTATACATCCAGTCACAAAATCATATAAATATTAATATTCCCAACTACAAACATCCATTAATGGCTGTAAAATGATTGTACATTATTCTTACAATGTTATGAACTTCCTTTCAATAGATCTAAGCTTCCTTATAATCTCTTCAATCCTAACCCTAACCCTATTATAATAAACTGCATTTTTCTTACCTACTTTTAAACTATAAAGACCACATTCAAATAATTCTGAAAACACTATACTTCCAATATTTAATCCCATGAATATGAATCTCGAAATGAGAGAAGAATAACTAAAGTAAGGTTGTAACCTGTATATATTTAGAACCAAGACTAATGAAATAATATACATACTAGGAGACAATAAACTGAGATGCATGGTTAAATTGAAGGTTTCGAGGGTTGAAATTAAAATAACTGACGTCGAAATCAACATTTCCCGTACCAATGTAATACAGGGACTCGCTAATAATTCTGGAAGCTTCTTACGGTCTTACGATAACTCATAATTGTGACTGGTATTCCCTCAGATATTGTATTTGTTGCTCAAAACTTATTACATTCTGCAAAAACATGTAAAATGCCATCACTTTCAGTACAGGAAACCAACAAAGTAAGTAAGTATGCAAGAGTATAAACAATGAACACCGGGAATAAACATCCTCATGTTGTTTTTTCTCATGTTTCTTAATAGATAAAAATCCATCAATACATAGAGCAGGTTAGAAATCTTCAACTTTTTATAGATATAAAAACAAATCAAACGGCCACATACAACTGAACACAACTGCAAATCTCCCAAGCAACTAAACACAACAACTGCAAATACTATACAACACATGGCATGCGAATCATGTGAGATTCATATCGTACTTGTGTATTCTTACACACACTATTCAAATTTCATGATGCTTATTATCAGCGAATTCTGAAGGGAAAAACGACACTATGATGGCCAAAGCCTCATTACTGCTTAGTGCTCATGCTTTTTCTCTTCCTCTTTCCCTTCGTCTTTCCTCATTACTTACTTGTTCTGGAGTCTGGGAATCTTTTCCTTGATTTTATTCACCAGCCCAAGCTTTTGAGTTGAACTGGAATAACTAGTTTGAACATGGCTTCCTGGAAGAATCCCTTTGAATTTATCCACTAGCCTCGGATTCTGAGTTCGATTAGAATGAGCAGTCTGGCCGGTATGACCAATCTGGCTATGATTCTGGCCTCCCAGAATAATCTCTTTGATTTTATCCATCAGACCCTTCTGATTCAGATTATGATGAACATCCTGTGTTTGGGTGCGGCTGCAGGCCTGGTACTCAGTAGCCATGATAACAATACTTATTCGAAAAGCTAATAGATATCAATAAACAAATTGAAGGATATATAGAAGAATGAGTGTATAGAACTTTGTGAAAATTGCAGATGAAAAATGATTGTTATGAAAGAGAGATAGTAGAGCATGTGCCATGGTACTTACTCCACTCTCTAAAGTAGCGTTGTCATAGCCAGAGCCAACCGAGACGAATGTGACTCTGGTGATTAAATTTCCCAACGTCAGTTGTGGTTCGAGGTATGCAGGGATTGTTTCTTTGATACCCAAGGCCGAAGCTGCAGTTCACAATATACAGAAATGAGACTAAAAAAAATTATTCAATCCTTGCAATGTATATAGAAATATAAATGTTGAGTATTTGGAGGTTATATCCAAGAAATCTAAATTAATATTTCCATTAGAGAAGCGTCCAATAGGTATCCCACTAGGAAAATCTCTTCCATAAGGCAGGAAGTTTTACTTCACAGGTGTATTGATGCTATTATTGCCAGTGTCAAGCGTAGATTCTCATAACACAATTAATACAGAAAACAGTGGTGTGCCTTGACCTTGAAACACCTCTGAACTTGAGATTAAGTAAAAACACACTGAGATGAGAGTAGTCACGACAAACAAATTCAATATTCTAGGAGGCCGCCATTGATGGTGAATTTTGATGCTCGGTTGCCATTGATGGTGAATTTTACAGCTCTGTATTCTATGTTTGCATGTTTAAAATAATCGTTGGAGATTGGTGCTTCAAAGATGAATGTAGAGTGTAGAAGCAGTTCAATGGTTCAATGAGTTATTAAAGGTACCATGAATTTGAATGACAGTTCAATAAATGCCATCAATAAAAATCCAAGAGACCTTAGTTGTAGTTGTATTTGTAGGGGTGCCATTAGTAGTTGTGATCTGAATTGACTTAACTTCACATTGCAGATGTCCCAGCTGCCATTGTAAGTGATATTTAAGAACATACATGTAGACGTCACTGTCAAAACAACTGATAGGGTTTCTTGATTGGCAAATTCAGGAGAGAAAAGAAGTGGACAATGGACTCTATTGTAAAATCTACTTTGATTTAAGAGGTGCGGGTCAGGGAATCTTATCCTCCAAGTTCTGCGTTTCATCTCTTGTCCCATGAATTTAATTCGGTTCATTGTAATAAATACCCAATTGCTATAAGGAATTATGGCATGGCCTATTAAATGTAAATGCAGTAATGTGGTAGTAGTTATTGGTCGACAGAGGACTTGAACATGTTACACATCATCCCACTCACTTCGAAAAAACCAAATTAATGTCGTTGATGTGAGCCCGCCACCTACGCTTGAAGCAGATTCCCGAGAGGTCAGTTGCTTCTGGCCAATAACCAAATGAAAAAATAATGATTTTAAAAAAAAAAATACAAATAAAAAACATTGTAAACACAAATGTATGTTTTGAAAATTCAAAAAAAAAAAATCCAACTTCACCATATATAAATGTCCCCGAGACATGATAATAAAAATAAAACAAAAATATATATAACAAAAACAAAAAAATCTATATAATTTATATAATCAAATAATAAAAATATATAACAAAAACAAACAAAATATATTCTGCAAATAGAGTTGTCTACCCTAATCTCGACCCAAGAGCTCTCCACCCACCTCTGTTACGGCATGATGGCAGATTTTCCTGAACCGCGTGGAGATTTCATCCTCTAATTCCATTATTGACTATTCAACCAGCTCGTTAGCACCAAATAGCATGTGTTGGTGCCAAATATTTTGGGTTCGCTGGAGGCTAGGAGGGTTTGGTGGGTTATGAGGGAAAGTACTATGAATTGGGTGGCATTTTTGGTCATTTATGAGGCCACCCATGATACCATTGAGGATATTGGTATGGATGAAGAGATTGGTATGGATATTTACCACGATTGAGGGTTTACAATTTTGGTATTAACATCGTTGCCAAGATAAAACAACACTAAAGAGAACCTGGAGGCTTATGAAGAGACGGGCACAAATTCTGCAGCTCTAAAGTCAACATCACCTTCTTCCCTTACAAAATCCTTGATAAGTTTCTTGGTTCAGTGTGAATTGATAAATTTTGCCTGATTTTAATACTGAACATTTCTTGGTTTAGTGAGAATTGATAAATTTTTCCTGTGGCTAGGTTAAAATTGCTGATAAGTTTCTTTTTGCTGTGAATTTTTATCATTTATCCTGGGCATTGGCACTAACCCTTAGCATCGAATCAACTCCTAGCATCACCTCGTCTTGTGTGCTTGCTCATCATGAGGCATGTTACTAGCTCTCGGGTCTCAAGTTGTTTCGATCCAACTGACCACTTGCAAATTGATCTAGACCTAGAACTAGAACCCACGGATTTGCTTTCTTAGTGACCCTCCTTCCTAATATTGCCAAAGGTTAGAGAAACATCTATGATCAAACTCATACTAGAAAGTCTGTGTATCCACCCCATTGCAATGATTCTGCTCACTCACTCAATATGACCCAGATTCATCTCTTTTTACACATAAAAATGAGAGATATATGCAAGTTACCCATTACATATTTAAAAGATATATACCATTTATATTTCAGATTTATGTGTGGGTATTTGTGGGCAATATAAGTTAGATGTGTGAGCTTCAACCCATTTTCAGAATCATGCTCAATACCCTCTTGGTCTCCTCTCTTATGTGGCAAATATGTTCAATATTGTTTGCAGAGAGATTCAATTTTATAACCCGTAGATCTGCTCTATAGTGTAGAGGATCCGTTCAATTTTTACAAAGAGGTATGATATTTAACCATCGACCGCCCGGAGGCAGAGGCAAGAAGAGGTTAGGAAGATTTTACATGGAAACAAACTGTAAAGTTGTATGTTTTATGCAACATTTCACACACCTTCTTTCATCAAATTATCCTGACATACTTTTATCAGCTCTTTAAGCTCTTGCAGCTCTTGTCAAGATTAACCCTGTGAAGCTACACCTGAGTGGAAAACTGCCAGGAAGTGCAATGTTGAATCGTCATTTTCTTGCTATATCACAAGGATGGGGAAGTAAAGAAGAAGGATTGGGCCTGTTCTCATGTGTAAAATGGTTGTGATGAAGCAGAAAGCCAATTAGGGTCGACTTTACATTTTGAATTTTATTCTAAACGTGGTCCGGACAATGCAGAAAATGTAAATGCTGCAAGTCTATCAGGTTTACAAGTAACACACATTCTTAATTTGCATTTACAACCAAAAGATCTGGTTCTGCTAAAGAAGTTAATTGATAAATATCAGATACCCAGTGAGCTCACGTTTTCCTTATGGACTCTAATCAGGTATACACATGCATTTCCTTGTCTTAGCACTCGCAGGAAGTTCAACTGCATTCAAGTTTTGGCCTTTATGGTATTGATGCAATCAAGTGTCAAGCATAAAGAACCGGGGGCATTTTTTTCAAATGATCCCGAGTTTATGCCCGATTTGATGAAGGTGTTGCAATCTGAGAACTTTATACCAGATAACATTAGATCACTCTCTATGTGGGCTTTAGGATACGAGTTTGCAGTAATTTCTGCATCTCATGAGAGGAGTTAGGTGTTAAATGTTCCAAATATTGTTAGCAATGCAGCAAATCGTGTGTTTTTATTGAGCTTGCTGCAAAAGGTTGTCATGTCATTGACTACTATGGAAGCATATCATGTTGCATTGTTAGAAGGGGCTCTATATTTTTTTATGGCATATGTAACATCATCCTCGACTTAGCCAAATCCTATGAGAGAAACTGGACTGGTTCCTACCCTTCTGCCTTTGTTAAAAAAAACCAATTCTTGTCATACACACCTTGTCATCTTTGCTGTAAAGATTCTCTAAAATTTTATGGATTACAGCAATCCAGCAGTTACTCTATTTAGATATCTTGGAGGTATAGACAGTACTATTAAGAGACTACAAATTGAGGTTACAAGTGTTGTGGAGTTGTCAGCAGAAAGCAGTATTGTATCTTCAAAATATGATGATGATAAAGGTCAAATTTCATATTCTCAGAGGTGTCTTATCAAGGCCTTACTCAAGGCACTAGGATCAACGACATATGCCACAGCAAGGCCTGCAGGCTCAGAGGAGAGTACCTTGCCATCAAGCCTACCATTAATATTCTGTCATTCCCATAAGTTTGGTGGTGACATATTCTCTTCAGTTGTGACACTTAGGAGTGAACTCATTCATAAAGATCCAACTTATTTCTTGATGCTGCATGCAACAGGTCTTACAACTTCCTTCTTGGATGCTATATCAAAAGATTTACTTCTCCCTTCCTCAAAATCACTTTGCTGCATCCCCAGTGGTCTTGATGCACTATGTCTCAACAATACAGGTTTGCAGTCAGTGACTAAAAGAAATTCTTTTCAGTTTCTTGTACATGTCTTCACATCATGAAAGTATTTGCTACCAGTGAATGAAGGGGTTTCTCATTTGGCTAATTCGATGGAAGAGATGACGCGCCATGTCCCTTCTCTGAGGGGACATGGTGTAGATGTTATCATTGAAATTCTTGAGAAAGTTGCTTCAGTGGGAGACACGGGGTTAGAATCCAAAGACAAATTGGATAGTCCTGTTCCTATGGATACTGATTCTAAAGAGAAGCATATTGAACGTGTTGGAACTAGTGGATTGTCTGTTGAAAATATGACTAGTGAACGCTTTATACAAATATGCATTTCAAATGCCATGGTGTTTGTGCATTGGACAATGAAAAATCCTGAAAATTGTAGAATATTTGTTGAGAAAAAGAGCATTGAATCCCTTATGAGGTTCTTGACTCTTTCAAGTATTCCACTATCGTCAGAAGGGATGTCTGTAGCTGTGCACATGGTTGCAGTTTGCAAAGAATTCATGCAGAAACACTCAGTTGCCCTTGAAAAGGTATTTTGTGCTCATCTGAAAGAGCATCTCAAGACTACATTAAATGTTTTGAATCCTATTGCAGGGAAAATGTCATGATGATATGAGGAATGTGGTCATCCATTTAGGAATCCAAAGGTATTTTGTGCTCATCTGAAAGAGCATCTCAAGACTACAATGATATGAGGAATGTGGTCATCCGTTGAGGAATGCAAAGGTATTTTGTGCTCATCTAAAAGAGCATATCAAGACTACATTAAATTTTTTGAATCCTGTTGCTGGGACTAATTTATTAGCTACAGAAGATGGACTGAATCAAAAAGTATTTTGGTGCTTGTTTGTGGTACAATTTTTTGTCTTTCTAGCTGATGCTACTAAAGAAAATGCATAATATATATGTTCACTTCGCAGGAATAGGTGGAAGTATATGTAACCTTGCTTAAGCATAATCAATAAAATTGCTCTTGTTTAAAAATAAAACTCAGAATTTGAATTGTTTTATGAAACATAGTTTAACAACGCTAGTCAGGAATTCAAAATCTTGGATTTATAAATAAATAAAAGATTAAAAAAAATGAATAGAACTTGTAAGGAATTCAATACCTTGGCATTGCAAATCAACCAAAACATAATTAAAAATAAAAACAAAAACACAAGATTCTAGTCTAGTAGCTAAACCCTTACCTTGGTGGGCTTACCGATCTGATGAAGATATTCTTTGAGGATAACAATCGGCCATGACTAGACGACCTCCTTGAACATTTGTTGGGTCTTCAGTGTTTGAGCCTTCTCCAAAATCATCTTGCGAATGAACTGGGAATCATTTTTAGAGTCGTCGATTATCTCTTCAACCCCATTGGAAAATGTCACAATGATATGAGGAATGTGGTCATCCTTTGAGGAATTCAAAGGCCTTTTGTGCTCATTTGAAAGAGAATCTCAAGACTACATTAAATATTTTGAATCCTGTTGCAGGGAGTAATTTATTAGCTATAGAAGATGGACTAAATCAAAAAGTATTTTGGTGCTTGTTCAATTTTGTGTCTTTCTAGCTGATGCTACTAAAGAGAATGCATAACATATCTGTTCACTTCACTTTTCTTTCATCTATATTAATCTACCATATCTAAGAATTTTCTTTCCTTTTTAAAATATAATTGATTTAGATTTTAGTGTATTTTTAGATTTCTGTAATGATACAGGTTCAAAGTGATCATTTTTAGGAGTTCTTTGCACTTGAATTAGAAAAACATAGGTACATACCTGTTTATAAGAAGAAGACAACAGAGGTTTGAGTTATTATTACATAATATTTTTTGGGTGAAAGTTCCATATTTCTTGAGATGTAGACCAGACAATGAAATGACATATGTATTTTTCTTACAGCCTATAATACTATTGCTAACATTAGATTTTTCTGTGTATTACAAGAAATACAAAGAAATAATACATAAATCACACACCACAAAGCACATATATTTCTCCTAGAAATCTCATTGGAGGCTTTGCTTAACTCCAAGAATAAATATAAAACAAGATTTTAAACTCAATCAACAGTTGAGGGATAAGTTGCAATCGTCAGAGAAGATCAAAGACTGCATCTTGACCTCCAGGCCTCAAAAGGTTTTATTTCTTGTTTGGTTAAAAGTATCATCTGACAAACACAAATTTGTCACAGTTTTTGTAGCTGATAAAATATCATAACGCCTATTTACATAAGAATCCAAGAATAGACACAATACCTGCATGGCTTCATACAATTTTCTCTTTTTGCGGGACATCATAATCTGTGATGTAGACTTCAAGTCATCTGCATCCTTGTCTGGTCCAGAACCTGTGGTCAGAGCCTTCAAGTCGTCTACATCCTTCTCTTCATCCTCAGAATATTCAAGTGATTCCTGTACTGCCTTGCCTGAAAACGATGCAGAATATGGAATGCCTTCAAGTTATTTTGTCAACTCTTCTTGATATGACCTTTCAATTGCCATTTCCTGCAATAATTGATAATTGTGTATCAAACTGATCTATTACTTATTGAAACATCCATTGAAACTGAAAGTAATATTTTGAGTTTAAAAACATAGTAGCTGAGGAATTCTTCACAAACATCTTGGTTAAATAAGAATTAATTTCATATAAAACCAATTACCTCTGTACTCCTTTCTGCTGTTGCATTGGCTTCATTTCGATAGGAAATAACATCTGCCAATATTTTTTGGCAATCATTGATAGTCTGATCCTCCATCCCTGTCATAGGTAAAACTTGTTGCTTTGTTGTTGTTTTCAAGTGCTTAAAACTTGTTTCTTTGCTTGTTTCTTCATTGTTTCTATTGTTAAAAAAATTACTTAATAAACACATTGCTTGGAGTTGAACAATGCAGAAATGTGTATGTGGAATTACAAAACAATTAAATCATACAGTGGGGACATGAAACAGTGGAGTTACAGTATTGCTCCATGAGGACACTGATTGCTCATGGCCTATCATTGTCTTATTACTAATGTAAAATTTATTAACACTACCAAAACCAATTAAGGATCCATGAAACATTTTCAAGTTCCACAAGGTTTAAGAAAACCCTTAAGGGGTGATTTTGTAATTAGGAAGAGTCGTAGAAACATTTATGCATTTATATACATCAATTTTGGATAATGTTGGCTCTCATGGGAATTTTGTTCCCTAGAAGCTCATAAAGGTTTAAATTCATTTGATTATGAGAACGGTAGCATGGGTTTAAGGGTAGACTATGTGTCAGCTATGAGTACGGAGTATCTAGTAAGGATCTCTAGTCTTTGGGTATGTGGTAATAGGTATAGGGTATAGTTAAGATACATTTTGTCAAAAGAGTCAGACACTATAGAAAAAATGAATTCCTTTTCTATTGAAATTAAATGTTTTGTTATTTACTATTAGGAAATGGATATTTTGTTCTGTTAAATTTTGACATTTGTTCTGCTAATATAATGCAGGAGAATAGTTTTTATTGGATTGAAACGCTTTAAAAAAGCCCTAGAATTTTTTCAGCATGCGAGTGGCTAACATGCTCTTAAGTTGGTTCTCCTTCTTGTTTTCTGCTTCATCATTTTTTAGAACTATTGTAGGATTATTGGAGTTACCAATCATGTTATTTTTGGTGCAGGCGATTACAGCCCCAGGAACAACTTTAATTGCAGTAACTATGGAAGCATACAAAAAATTTGTCCTAGTTTTTCACATTCAGACTGGTCAGGTTAGTTCTTCACTTCTTAGTTGTGTTAATGTTAATATATAGCATGCTACTATGAAATACTTTGTTTATGTCTAGAATTCTATGTTGAAGTGTGATAAGTGAATGATGTTCAATTCAAATAAAAGGAAGTGTGTTGAACAAACCATGTTCCATTCAAAGTCAAAACCACATTTTTGGTAGTGTGAAAAATGGATGTCATTCATATTATAGAAACAAATATGTTAAGACTAATCAGTTATCCACCTTACTTGTGTAGGTTCTATACAGATAGACAATATCAAATGAAAATGAACTAGTAAGCTTATGGAATGTAGTAAAAAATATGTCATTATAGCAATATTGATTCTTGTAAATTATCTATACGATGTTAGCTTGTGGAAATTTTCCTAGAATATGGTAACAGATGCTCTTGATTTGTTCATTCTTCCTTCATTTTTTTCTTTTATAGCTAACTTTTGTTTTTTTTTAATTTATTACATGTTCTAGCATTCCCAAAATATACACCTGTTGTTGTCCAAAGAAATTTTAAATCTTGCACTCAGGTATATGCGGTCATTGTTGTATAGGAGACCTGATTAAGGTTTTGTTCAAATATTCCAATAATTAAAATTTGTTAATTTACTTTTTTCACTGATTTGTGAAATGTGTTTTTGTATTGGTTTGATTGGTTGTCTATCGTATCTTTAATTCTGGTAGGAAATCATTATTGGTGTTAAAATATAGAACTGTAACTTGTATTCACTATTCAATTGGAGTCTTCCATCCACCTATGCAATTGTTGAGTATAGTAATGTAAAGAGCAAGGTTATGAGAACTAGAACCAGAATCAGTCAAGGGTCACATCTGGACCAGAATAGAATTGGATGGAAAACTGGGTTGGAGAACCACCATCAAAATCAAATACATGAGGATATCATGGATAATATAACAATCACACAATAAACCTAGACCTAGTTTAGAGAGATACATCATAAATATTTGAAATATTTGAAATGTGTAAGAGGTGGTTTCGAAGATTAAACATCTGGTTCGATTCCTTCTGGTTTTTAAATCGATTCAACCATTGGTTTAGTACACAAATGGAACTAAGTGGATATTTTCCATGTGATAATTGCAAATGTGAAGACAGTGTGCATGATAAGGATGGTACAAATTGAAAAATTACATATGAAGTTAGGGAATCTAGAGGATGTAGTCACTATAATAGCTATTTGTATAGAAGAGATAGTGAGAAACCTGAAAAACACAGGTCGGGTATGAGTTACAAGGTTCGTAGAGATGGTGAAAGAACTGACTGTAAAATACTAACTGGGCGTTATATGGGTTGTAGTGAGGATGAGAGGAGAATTGGTTGCAACAGGTTAGGTTCCATGAGTCATAGACATGACAAAATGAGTGAATATCATAGGGAAAGTAAAATTGATTCTTACCCCAAATGATGGAGCAGGTGCAGAGAAGAAATCTCAGATCCAATCAATTTCAGGAGACATAAAAGCACAAAAAGGAGGCATAGCTAAAGAAGCAGGATTAGGAGGAGAAGAAGCAGGCATAAGACAACATAAAGAAGTAGCAGTGGAAATTCACACTCTAGATCCCTTGATAGGTGTTGCAGGAAATGTAATTTAACTTCAAAGTATGATTGTGGCACCAAGCAAGTAGCAAACAAAAGGAAAAAGTGGAATTTGGCTTGCAAATCACATCCCTGTCTTGAAAGAAGAAGCACTTATGTCACTGAACATAGTTATTAACTTATTCCGAATGCGTCGTGCGAAACTTAACTTGCTACTGTAATATCCATTCTTGTAATAATAGGAAGAGGAAGCACATACATTATTCAAGTGAGTCTAATGAAAGTGCTTCGCTCAAGAGGAGAAATTATTGTTGATGTACATGGGTGTCATGCAAGACCATCTGCATGTTCATGTTATGTTTGTAAGGGAATTCCATGTAATGATTCTTATTTTGGTCTGTACAGAACAGTTAGCACCAAATCTAAGATAGTTGCACCCATTAGAGGATGCAGAAAGAGCGCATCAATTTCTCCTTATGCAAATCACTATGTCCAAAATCCAGATCTTTGTGATACTGGACCGGTAAAATAACCTTATGAACTTAGGGAAGGTATTTGAATATTAATGAGAAAAATGAATGAATGAGAAGAAATAACACTATTTTCATTTAATTTCTAATGCAGGTCAGGGTACTAAAAACTGAGCTGAGCTTCTTGCACCCCGAGCTCTGTTTAGACTAGCCCATCATTTGAAAATTATAGATTTTAAGGTATTCAGGGATTCTTTAGTCATCAAGCGGATGACCAATGATCAAAACATCAATGAAATCTCTCACCTGACACTTGTAGGACATGTCAAAGTTATATCTCTGCAGTTCACAAAAATATCTTACCTACACATATGTAGGGAAATTGACCACAACTGCAGACAAACTCTCTAGTGAGGGGTTGGATAGGGATCCTAGAATACTTCACATTCAAGAAGTTGTGGAGCGTGCCAAAGGGATGATAATATGTCGTATTGGATGCATCCTCTTCCTGTAGAAACAAAACTATTTTCATTTAACTGTTAATGCAGGTTAGGGTACTAAAAACTGAGCTGAGCTTCTTGCACCCCGAGCTCTGTTTAGACTAGCCCATCATCTGAAAATTACAGATCTTCAGGTATTCAGGGATTCTTTAGTCATCAAGTGGATGGCCAATGATCAAAAAATCAATGACATCTCTCACCTAACACTTTCAGAACATGTCAAAGCTATATCTCTAAAGTTCACAAAAATATCTTACCTACACATATGTAGGGAAATTGACCACAACTGCAGACAAACTCTCTGGTGAGGGGCTGGATCGGGAGCCTAGAATACTTCACATTCAAGAAGTTGTGGAGGGTACCTCTATAATCAGCACTTTGGACATGTAATAAAATATCACATCTTATTTCTTTCTAAATCGATGATGATGGTTTTCTGTAGTGAACAACCAGATATTGAAGGTTTTTTTTAATCTTGGAAGACTATATATTCANAATCCATATACATGATATAATACAGGTAAACAACTGCAGACAAACTCTCTGAGGAGGGCACTTTGGACATGTAATTTTATCACATCTTATTTCCTGTTAAATTGATGATGGTTTTTTTGTAGTGAAAAACCAGATACTGAAAGTTTTTTAACTTGAAAACTGTATATCAATGCTGCTGTGTTTTAGACTATAACAATCATGATATCATCAGAAACTAAGGTCTTATACAAAGTTAAGAGTAAATAAGTTTGGTGGGCAGAGTTCTATGCATTTTCTAGAAAGGGGCGGCTTGCAATATACCTTGAAACTGTTTAATACCTCCATTCTCAGTTGTTTTCCACAGTCTGAATGTAGACTTTTGCCCTACTTGCCCCTTTACTAGCCTCATAGTTTAGCAACAAATGAAAAGAAGAGTTGTTAGATGTACAAGTCTTTTCTGAATCAGATAGGAGAGTGGCTTTTCTAAATTCTTTTTTGGGTTAGGTACCCTTCTGTAATAACAAAGTATATTTAGAAAGCTTGTCTTCCATTGAGTTGAAATCTTGGTAAATGTGTCGAAAAAATATTATTATTATGGTTTCACAACATTTTTTGACCTCTTGAACTTGGTTCATGCAGGCCCAGATTCTCGATGCTCGACAAATGATTAGCCCAATATATGATAAAATTTGAATCTCCATAACCTTGAAATTGTTTAATTCCTCCATTCTCAACCGCCAGTCTGAATGTAGACTTCTGCCCTACTTGCCCCTTTACTAGCCTCATAGTGTAGCAACAAATGAAAAGAAGAGTCGAAAAAAACAAAGCACCAGCTCCACAAATACCTGATACTCCGCAAATACCTGAAAAGACCTAGGCTTTTCTTTATCAATATAATTCATTAGTGAACAGCTGGAAGGTTTTTCTTTTAGAATCCTTTTTCAGTCCATTACCTCTCTAATATTGTGTGCTACCTGGGCAACTATGAAGACCTGTTCCAGGAAGATCATCAAATTTATTGACATCCATATATCATATATAAGAAAAACATGGGAGCCTGAAAAGTTGCTACAGTTTTGTCACCAATCCAGTCCTAGACAATCTACCAAGCTATGCCTATATATATCATCTTAATCTGTCCCCTGTAACCTGTGACCCGTCAAGTCATACAGATCTGGAGAAGGTGCACAAGACAAACAAGTGATCCACAGACTCAGCATTGCATTTGCATATGATACATCACCCTTGTCTACACCAATCTCTCATTTACCCACTGGTAGTAGTTTATTAGCTAGTACCAACCACATTAGTGTTTTTGTTTCTAAAGGGTTGAATAGCTTCCAAACAACTTTCCTCCAGGATGCTCTCTCTTGCATGAGTTCCTCCACTTTGTTAGCATAACCTGTTTTGACCCACGGAGCGCATTTCCTTGTTCCCTTGATCCTTGAACACTTTAAATTCTTAGATCCTTGATGATTGGGCAAGTCAATGTAATTGTCTCATTCCTCTGGCTCACCTTGTAAACTTAAGACTATATGCTGTCACCCATCCTTAAGACTAGGCATTTCTTGCCAATTGCAAGTCCACCTCTCTATGACAGTATAGACCACTGAGCATGTAAACTATCTAGCAGAGCCTTTGAAATTTGAAATTTCCTTCAATCCTGATCCACAGGTCCTTTCCAATTTTGACTTTTTCTCAGTTCCCTCATTTATTTACCCACCAAGGGGAAAACTTTACTAAAGGATTTCCTTGTAATGGAAGCATCCCCTGAGTGTTTTTCTTAAGCCAATATTCCATGGATGCATCTCTTAAGTGTTTGGATTTCATAACTTGACCTCAGTGTCCATCATTATAAAGCAATCTCTAAAGGATTTTAGTTGCAAATTTTGAGCTGAAGTGTTTTATGTGTTTTAAACCCCATTCCCAGCTTACTTGGAATTGGCTACCCTGTTCCATTTATAATTAGTAGAATTTCTTGGCCCTCCCTCCTATGTGAAGGATGATGAAACACTTCTTTTTTATTTGGTTAAGATTCCTTTTGGTCGCTGTGCTATAGACATCCAATACTCCTGTATGCTCTATAGAATAGATTAATGAAGGTTAATATACGAACCACATGACAGTTACGGCCAAAATTTAAATGTCAATCATATGGTTTCAAGATGAAACCCAGGTATTTGACTTCTTGAAATAATTAATGGGAAATATGATTTTGGTCTGGTCTTTAAATTACTCTGCCAATCCACTTTACATTTCTAAAGACTTATTCATATTTATTACTATTCCTGTAGTCTTGCAATAGAGGTCCAGAAGCCCCTTAAGCTTTTCCAGCTCCCTAACAGAACTATTGACTAAAAATCAATGTGTTGTCTACCAAAACTAAATGGGTGATATGAATGAGTTTGCTGCTTTAATCCCCTATAATTATGTTCTAGCATTTAATTAATTTAGAAAGTTTTCTTTACTGGGCTAAATTGTTTTAAAAAATATTTCACATTTAGCTTTTATGATTTTTGATTTTCTATGTCCTATTTTTCTAGTAGCAAAACTTAGAAGTTCTATGATGTTACAAATCCTTCACCGCAACACTGGGGACTTTGTTTACCTCCACCGATGGTAGAGGTTTCCTTTCTTGGATCAGCTTCTTCAAGTAAATTGAGCAAATCACTGGCTCCTATAAGTGACTTTAGGATTTTAGTATATTGTACTTCCGTCCAATTATCTTTAGCATTTGTTATTGATATCTGTGCAGACATCTTTTTCTATGCTTCCATATTAGATTATTTAATAGCTTATGATTCAGTCTTAAATAATCATTAGTATAGAAGCTAATGTGTATTTTATTTAGACAGCTGATGTTTTACTTCAGTGATTGTCTTCTAGATTCTTTATACATGCTTTCATTTTCATTTCCTAATAATATATACCTGTTCATATTTCCATGTGAAACTAGAACACAGGAGGTAATGCTAAGACTTTCCTTGCCAGTGGAGCTACTGGAAGATCAGTTGTATTGCTAGCTAGTGCCTCTTGGCATGAAATTTATTTCTTGTCATGGAATATTTGTTTAGTTTTCCAGCACCCCCTTGGATTGGTGCAGAGTAACATTACACATTAATTTTAGTGAACATAAGCTTCCATATGATTTAGGAGTTTGTGGTGGAATATTACATATCTTACTTAATATTGAGACATTAATGGTTATTGCAGGGGCTCCCATGCTGCACAGGAAAAATCATTTAGTATGAGGATCCCAGCTATTCAGGGCTCCTCTAATCCTAAAACAAGTTCATCTCATTCACTTTCAGTGTCTCCAACATTAAATCTCCCTGCCTTGGTGGTGGAAGCTGGAGCATCAGGGTTGAGTTTTGATCATGGCAAGTTGTCGGTCAATAAGGGTGGGAAGTCATCAACATTTATATCTAAAAACATATTGATGCCAAACCTAATGCAATGAGTGGAATAGATATAAAATTAAATTATGTGTAAATACCGCTGGGGAATCTTTCCACGGAAAGAATGCCAGTTTAGTTTTGCAATAGTAATAATTATGTAGTTTGTAGATTGATATCTATCATAAATTTGTTTGAATGTCATTTGTCAAGCAATAAAAACTTCTTAAAGGGTGCTAGCTCAATGGTAGAGCACCTGCCTAATTATAGGCAGGAGGTTGGTGGTTTGATTCCTCTATGCCCTATCATAAATTTGTGACTACAAAAATGACTAAATTCACATATATACGACTATTAGTAGCTAATTTCCCATATCTTAGTCATATTTAGCTTAATCATTAATATGTTAACATCTAGTAGTTTATTTAGTCGTATATTTGGTCATTAATGGTTGCAATCAGTGACTAAATCAGTGACTAAATCAGCAACTAAATCAATGACTAACTCAGTGACTAAATCAATGACTAAATCATTAACTATCAATGACTAAAACAATGAATAAATCAATGACTAAATCATTGACTATCAATGACTAAAGCATTGTCTATCAATGACTAAATCAATGACTACTAAGTCAAGCTATTAATGACTAGTGAAATACGACTAGCTATAAGATAGTGGAAATTTGCTACTATTAGTCACTGACTAAAAAATAATCGTTTATAGCATGATTTTAGTCATTTTTTTAGTCATTAATTTCTCATTTTCTACTAGCGTATCTCTATTACAGACTACAATTTTTTAAAAGATCATACACATGTCAAAATTCAACACCCATTTTCCCTTGTGGACTTTGGCACTAGTATTGCCCACATCAACCACCATAAAATTAATCAAATAAATCTAAATACAAATATGTTATAATCCATTCGACTTTTCAAATATTCTAGGAGACCCTCATGACATTCCAAAAAGAGAAATTGATATGTTTCCCATGTTTTCAGGAAATAATGCAATATCAATGAGAGACCGCTGGAATGCTTTCATGACCATGATAAATCAATCCAAGGTTGGTCATTTAGATGTGCTTATGAAATTTTTATATTGTCATTAAGATGAAGCTATATATTGGTTCACAAGTTTCCTTGAAAACACTATAAGTCTATAACCACAGTGGCTCAAATTGAAAGCGCTTTTATGGAAAGATGGAAGGAAAAAAATACAATAGGTATTGGTTAGCTTCCTTAACTAGAGATAATAATGAGAACGAATATGTTGAAGAGTTCAATAAAATATTTAATTAGATAGTGCAAAGGCTTCATGAAAATATTAAACCTCACTAGTAGCTATCATGTTCTATTATCTTGATTCCTTTGATCGAAACTTTGGTTTCCTTTTGAGAGAAAAAGGGCCAAATAGTTTGAGGGATGCTCAAGATAAGGCACTCATTGTTGAAAAGAATTGGTTGGATTCAAGAAAGGGATACATAGGCATAGGGGCCTACGAGGCACAGTGGATAAGCCAATACATCCCTGGGATGATGGAAGGATGTGTAGACTCTAGATGGCCATCCCAAGTGATATTATAAATATCCCCCAAACATCCTTTTTTTCCCCGGGAAATGTTCATTAGATAGGGAGGAATCGCCATGGAAAGGGAACATACTCTACCATTCCACCATCCTCAATACTGACCAAGGGCCAACTGAGGGTTGAGACCATCACAAGCCCTAGTGCAACATAGATGTAAATATAAAACATCATTTTTTATCCTAAATAAGACATTGTGAGATAGGATCAACCTTTCACAAAACTACTAAGAAGAGTCCATACCCTATAGATCAAACATTTTTTATGTTGGACTTCTATGAAACAAAATTCCATTTGATTTTAGATCCATTTTTCTATTAAATGCGTCATGTCCTCTCAATATTCCTAGGTTACCTTCTAAACCTCATCGTAGCTATAATACAAAACACTTCAATTATGCTTCAGATATTTTTCAATTATGGGTAATTTTTTCAAGAAATAATTTTTTTTAGAAAACAATGAACTAATCTAACTTAAAAATATATACAAAATCCTATCTATGATATGAAACTTTCCTACAAAGAATAATCTCAGATGCCTTATCTAGCTAA
Organism: Pseudotsuga menziesii; assembly: GCA_001517045.1. Lineage (NCBI taxonomy): Eukaryota > Viridiplantae > Streptophyta > Pinopsida > Pinales > Pinaceae > Pseudotsuga > Pseudotsuga menziesii. The sequence goes on along the minus strand of LPNX010881526.1, from coordinate 267,562 downwards.
TCGGTTCTAAC
>LPNX010881526.1:254766-266983 GCA_001517045.1 Pseudotsuga menziesii | reverse complement strand
ATCCTACATTTGGTGAGTTGCAAATCACAAATTGACTGCAAAGTGAACTTACAAAACTTGAACAATTGTTTTACAAAATTGAAATTTTGGGTTCTTAAAATTGTCTATAGGCATGCTCTAGAGTCTAGACATATTACCAAATCCTCTACATGCTAGAAAATAATGATATAACTCTACTAAATATGCTTAAACAGATAAAGGTGACAACAAGAATTTGATAAATAAGAAGATGTTGCATATTGTACTCACATACTAAGGGAGGCACTGCCTATGAAATCTTGCCAATATTCTCATCATATTGCATTATGTTTTAATTTGTGACTGCATAGAAGACAAAAATGCTGATGTCCATAAGCATTAAATCAAAACACAACATTTTATTTTTAATCACGTACAATCTGCCAAGCTTTAAAATAAAGTATTATATGGAAACACAATATTGATATTACTGTTGTGTAGTGACCATCTATCATTCTATTATGTTGTAGCTTGAATCATAAACTTGTTAATGTTTATAGTCTACAAATGATATCACCGTGAGATCATGGAAGATTATCACTAGTTTTCTCCTAATGCAATCAACAATTTTCCCACTGGATATTACTCCAACCATTGCACCAACATTGGATAGTGAACCAAATAAAGTGTGTTTCCCATTATTTAAGATTAGAGCACAAACATTGGATAGTGAACCAAATAAAGTGTATTTCCCATTATTTAAGATTAGAATAGGTTAATAGGCAATCTTCTTAGTATAATTTTCTAGAAATCTATTTAATATTGTAATTAAAAACTCTTTAGAAAGATAAAAATATGTTGGATCTTTCAAAAATAATCGGATTATTGCACAAATGAAATAGTGGAAATAGAGTATAAAGAATTTACAAAATTCTCACCTTGTGCACACTTTTCAACTATGCCTTCCTTGAGAGTAGCAATTGTTGCAGTCGACGCATATTTGTGAGTACCAATGTCAGTACCATCATAGAGTCAAAACTTTAGTTACAACAATTACCCTCCTAGCATTGCAAATCTCTCTAGTACACATCTGGATCCTGGCACAACAAGCCTTCCAATTCTAAGACAAACTTATCACAAGTGCATTCATAATCCTCATTCAAGATCTAAAAGCCTTGCATGCATAAAAAGTAGTAAATAGACTAGAAGATTTAATACTTCCAAAATACGTGACAAGAGTAAGAGTTTATCATACACATCTACTTCTTCAATAAAAGACTTTGAAGAAACAGACCAAAATTTGAAGAAGAATCATGATGAGAACTTCCACAAAATTTTAAAACCCTCTATAAACTCCTATGCTATGGAAATTAACAGCAAAAATATAAATTTCCAAGCAGGGCAATTCAAGTAAGCTTTGTTTAGAAAGTCTCAAGTTCAATCACCAAGAACATGATGCCATCATAGTCACAACATTCTTATATTAAATTCAATATGGTGGATGTCATATACAAAAACAAAATGATCAATCAAACAAATAGAATAGATATAAAAAGTAAAACAATAAATTATACAATTTTAAATATATATAATACTTTCACCCATAATTTATATTTCCCCATAGCAAATTTATGTTTACAACTAAATCTGATTGATTAACATCCAGAAAAAACATATGGAATAATGTTGAATTCAAAAAATCAACTGCTTTGATCCTATTTTTAAGTCTGGTATGCTCAATGTGTCTATTGACTTGATCTATAGTTTCTCGGTCCTTTTAATACTTTCAACAAAAACAAGAAAAAAGACAGCACTGGAGAGCAAAAAGACTTTTATTTTTGTCAGTATCACTATCTTAAACAATTCTATAGGTTAAACATCATCATCAGAATCCTCCAATTTCTTTTGAAACCCATTATTGTTGTCTTTAATTAAAAGAGACACCAGTGATACTTCCACCACCTTTAACTTCACAGTAAACAATCTAATATGTGAATCCTGACAATTTTAGAGGAATTTCATCATCCAAACAAAAATATCTTCAACTTGGTGGTAGAGGCTTGACTTTTAATAAATAGTTCGAGACAAACTATGAACTTTATGAGAGGAAATGACAGCAAAGGGCACTCATATTTGATGAGCAAGGTTACAGTTTAGTGTTTTTGTCAGTGTTTGATTTTATGAAATTTTTTACATATTTTTGGAGAAACGCAGGCAGTATAGGATGTTGTTTCTTTAAGAAATGGATAATTTTTACATAAAATGAAGTGGGTTTCTCTTGCAACACATTAATCACCCATATTCAAGAAAATAATTCTAGAATGAGGTTTCTGATAGGTTTTCGTTTAAGATGGGTTTCACCTAGAAACCACTTTGGTATGTCATGTTACAAGCATCTCGTTAGAATCAATAGGAATGTGGTCAGGTTTCCGGTGGTCATCAAGGGTAGTGAACGATGCCAACTCCTTGAAATTCCCACATTCATCAACACAAATAGGTTGTTCCTCTGGCATCACCTTAGACTAAAAAGGAAGAAATCCCAATGTAATAAAATATGAATCCTTTTCCTAATTCATATCCACCCGATGGAACCACCCAACTAACCATAGAGTCACAAGAACCACCCAGCTAACCATAACACAAGAACCCACCCTCTAAATCGAAAACCCCAAACAAATCATCGAGCTCAATCTAGAAACTACCCAACTAACCTTGAGACCATAATCCACCTGCTAAATCTAGAACTTAAACCAAATATCGAAACTTAATCCCATGTTTCAAGGCCATAGATACAATCCAACTACCCAAGAATTCAAATTCACCCAAACGTTCGTCCAATCGATTGTAGATGAAAAAAAATTCAATCCTACCTCGCTAAAAGGCCCACCCAAAACAACCAAAATGGATCAATATTACAATAATTCCCTTACCCAAAATAAGGGAGTGTCAAAAAAATTCAGACAGGAAGAAATCCTGTACCTTAGAGTGCTTAGGCCCAGATCGATCACAAAGATTGAGACAGATGCTTGTTCCTAGCTTAACCACGCCTTATGGACATCATGTATACCTGATACTCTTCTTACTACAGGATGGACTAAGATGTTCAACAATTTTGTCCACAGACCACAAGCTCACTTCCTCAAAAGTCAAAAGGATAAAAATATTTAATGGCACGACATTTTTTAAACTCACATTGCGCTAGGACATTCCAACTGACCTCCCGTGTTTTCACATTAGAATAGGTTACCATTTGTTATAGAAGTTGTGATGGTACAGGCTTCATTTTATAATGTGGCAAATAATAAGGTTTTCATAGTAGTTGACACTGAAGGCCACTAGTTTTATTGTGAGATTCAAAGCAACCTAAATGCCATTTATTAATATTAGAATTTTTTTATAAGTGGTAAACAATAAGGTTTTCATAGTAGTTGATAGTGAAGGCCACTCTAAGTTTTATTGTGAGATTCAAAGCAATTTAAAGGTTAGTTAATAACATTCGAAAATTTAGTCTCTATAAACATATAATCATAAGGTGATCAAGTCAAATAGGGAGAAAAAAGGAAAATAAATTTGTAAGAGAGCAAAGAGTACATATTTCAACATATATTTCTTCATGCAATTTAATATGGGTCATCTTAATTGTTAAATAGTAAGTTATAACTATATAAAAAGAAGATTTGGCTAGGTAGTAGTGTTGGCTTTTGTATTGAGTCGACAAAAAATTCAAGTAAATTAGTATATGTTGAGCTCAAAATGTTTATTATTAATCTAAATTCAAAATTAATTATGATATTTTTAAGTATTTATGTGGATCGTAACCAACTACTCCCAGTTGATGCATTACTCCGCTAATATTTTTTTATTTGTGTATGTGGGTGAGTGTTGTGAATAATCCACATGAATAAAATCAAGAATTTTAATTTGCATGACATTATTGTGGCATGGGGTTATCATCGACTACCAAAACAAGACATGAGGAATTTGAGTAATGTGTAGAAGGAAGGTATACAATAGCTCATGGACGTTTTCTGTACTAAGGTTAACTCAATGCTTAATTGCAAAGGGGACAAAGCCTTCACCTATTGTAGTGCATGGTGCAAGGTCTACCATGGTAGGAAGTTGTACGCATAAACCCCAATGGTTAGCTTAATCAATTTAACCATTCATACAAGGCAAGCTTTAGTCCAACGAGTCAAATTCAATCAAGTACCTCAAGTACAAGATCTCTATGTCAATTGGAATTGGATATTAAATTGTTTGCATAACAACACTCCATTCCAATCACTAAATCACAACTTGGAATCTAACGCTATCAAGCCTACCATGAAATATCAAAGAGAAAATTCTATCCAAGTCAAGCCAACTTAGTATTAAGTCCAAGTCCAACAAACCCTTAGTCATGCATGTTCGTTGTTAAGTCTACCATGTGATGTCTAAAATCGAAGTAGGTCCAAGTCAATCTAACCATGCTATGTGATACTAAGTTGGTCCAAGTGAAGCTAACCAAGTGAAACCAAATGTCCAAGTCCAATTTGACAGACGTATATTTCTATGTTATCTATGTAATCCACATTCATAGGAACGATGATCTTAATTTGAAAATACAAATATTAAATTCATTAAATCATGGCAATTTTTAATTTATGTAAAATATAACCTTTTTTCAAATGGAATATTTTATTTTGTTTGTTTGTTTTGTCCTAAAAGGGTGATAATGATTATTGGGTGAAGATAAATGGGATTGAGTGTAGAATGAAGTTGTGTTGTTTTTATTCCCATGGTATCTAGTAATTCTATGGAAGTTGTGTTGTTTTTATTCCTTTAGCGCCAAATGGTGCTATGTTTATGCAACTTCAAACGGTGTTCAATGATCAATATTCTTGCCAATGATTATTCTATAAACCATATTGAGTCTTGTTGTAATGTATGCAATACCATAACTTGTTGGCCATCATATTGTACACTTTGTTGTGTTGCTGTCTTTCCTTGTGTCATTTGTTAGCCATATCAAACAAACATTAGTAAGAAGACTCATCACCTTCATAATCATGTTGATTGCATGTTGCATGATAGGAGTTGACTACTCCTTGTCCATGCATGAATTATATGTGGCATGGTAACAAACTGTGTCAATGGTACATGTACCATGTGTCTATTGTGTGTGGCACATGTTGCACAATGTGCTACGTGTGGCACTTATGGTGCAACTATGGATTATGTGCTATGTGTGGTGCAAGGGGAACAAAGTGTGACTATGTGGTGTTTATTTCACAATTTGTGTTGTGTGTTGTGTGTTGGGTAGTCAAAAGGTTTGAACTCATCAACTCATTATTTATATTGATTCAAATAACTCTAATCCTTATGGAGTTATCAAGTTACTTAGTTATGTTGAGTACCATGTTGACATGGTCAGATGACATGGGCCACCAAACTATACAAATGAACATTATGTGGAAAATGCATGGGGTTTCAAGTAAAGATTGCTCCTAGCAGGGTGGGTGAGACTCCTGTAATGGTTTTTTTGTTCATGCCTAAGATCATTGATAATGATTTAGTGTCTTCCTCCTTGATCTAGATATTATCTACCTAGAAGCTTAACATGGTATCATTAAGGAGGAAAATATGATGAATAAATTGATAAATAAAAATGAGAAGGTCAATAAAATATTATGTTGCTAAAAGATATTTTTATAAAATATAAATAAAGTGATATTGTGAGTCATTTAGGTGATATTAGTATGTTGTTCATATGTCATTACAGAAATTTAAGTTTCATTAGGATAAATCAGTATCCAAAAGTATTATCAAATGCACCATCATCGTGGACATTAGTGTTTTTGTCATCATCATCATCAATGTCATATGCTACATAAACATCATTTTCATCGTCATGCTCATTAAGTCATGTCCTTGGGCTAGTTACCTCTATGAATATTTTAGACCTCACTCAATGTCCATGTTGCTATTATGGTCAATTTAATACATTATGGTGAATTATATTGTTTCCATTAGGACCAATCAATATCAAATAGTTCTATAATCACCCGCATCATCATTATTGGCATTTATATCATCGTTGTCATCAACATCCTACTAAATATTGTAGAAATTATCATTTCCATATTTACCATTGTCAATATATATCAGGCATTGTAATATCTTCAATATTTACTCCACTAGAAGAATGGACCCCAAGAAACAACAATGTACCTTTCTCCTCAGTTATTTGAAGGTAGTTTTGATGAAGAACGATCATAAATATATATGCCAGCAATGTGCCCAAATTTGGATGGCAAAAAATCCACACAATCAACTTGAATAGCATAGATGAATTACAGACTAGTACCACACAACTTGGACAGTAAATAGGGAGTGTGCCCCTCTAATGGAATCAATATTTGAGGCAACTATGTATTGTACCAAGAGCGCCCTCACAAAAATGGTGTTTTCAACATGGAGTGTTTATTCTACAGATGTCATTCCACTTGGACCTAGGAAAACTATGGAGGGATTCAATGGGGTGTTTTACGCACAACCAAATTATTAAGCTTGCTTTAGCTAGAAATTGGGGATATAGCTAGCACTAGGATATTTACCTACCCTCCTGCATAACTCCTATATCCTTACTTGCGATATTAACCTACCTACCTAAGCTTCAATATTATAACAATATTATCAGGGAAAAGATAAAAATTCACAGTAAAAAGGAAACTTACTAGCAATTTTAACCTAGCTACCTATGCTTCAATATAATTATAACCAGAAAAAATTTATCAATTCATATTAAACCAAGAAAATTGCCAAGGATTTTGTAAGGGAAGAAGGTGATGTTGACTCTAGAGCTACAGAATTCGTGGCCCTCCTCTTCAAGAACCTCCTGGTTCTCTCCAATGTTGTTTTATCCATGGCAATGATGGAAATTAAATACCAAAATTATAAACCCTCAACATTGGTCAATATCCATGCCAATATTCTCAACGGGTATCATAGGTGGCCTAATAAATGACCAAAAATGTCACCCAATTCACATTGCTTTCCCTAATAACCCACCAAACACTCCTCGCCTCCAGGCAATGCAAAATATTTGGCACCAATGGTCTGTTTGGACATGCTATTTGATGCCAATGAGCTGGTTGAGTTGTCATTGACGAAATTGGAGGATGAAATCTCCATGGGTTCATGAAAACCGACCATCGATGATGAATGTCGTAACAGAGGTGGGTTGAGAGCTGTTGGGTCGACAGTTGCATTTACATAATATATTTTTTTGTTTTTGTTATATATTTTTTGTTTTATTTTTATTATTTTATTATATAAATTATGTTAATTGGTTATATATTATATTTTTTAAATAATGATCATATAAGTTGTTTAGTTTTATAAATTAGGATTAATAAAAAATTTAATTAATTTGTGTTTTATATAAATATAATAATTTGTGTTTTTTATAAATATAATATTTTTTTTAATGGTATTTTTTGTTATAGTATAAGTATATATAATAAACTTGGATTGAGGACGTTGGTCGAGAAGAGTTGTGCACATCATGAATCAGGTGGGTGGTCATGATGTCAGATGCAAAATTTACCTCGCCACTAATGCATAAAGGAGGTTTAACTTGATAGCGATGAGGAGAGGTCATCACTGCATTATATGTATCATATTTTGCGAGATCATGAGGCATGTATTAAGAGGTCGAGGAATTGAAATATTTACTTGAAACTCTGAGATGGGGTCGGGCCTCTACCTTTATACTACATATGGATCTGAGACTAGTTCTGGGTCAGCACCCCAGTTTAATTATAATCAAGTCTTTGATTGATTAAAATATTGTTCTTGTTGATTCCATCGGTTCAATTATTATATATTGGATCAACTGCTATGACGTTAAAATGAACTCATCCTGGTGAAGCTACGTCGACTAGTGCAGCTAGATGTTCGATGACCACAGATCATGAATATAATTATATTGAAGTTAGAAAAGAACCTCAAACGTATGGGGCTTGTAGGGACTCTTACATTTTCAAAGGATCAACTACTAGCTATGATTCTTATAGCTAGGTATCGATATGGTACTCGTTCTAGTACCTAATTCTTAATTGACGTAGGAACCTAATTTTCCTTTAGCACACGCTTAACTGGGTTTTACTTCAATGGTGCAGCAGGGATAAAGATGGTCAAGAGAAAATTAGTGCAATTTCTTTGTTGGATCTTTGAAGATCGAGGTGCATGGAACCAATATTACTAATAGAAGGTAGAAAATTTACAAAATTTACACTTCATTGTCAAGTTTGCAATTTTTCATGACACAATTAAAAGTGACTAACATAAATGACTAATTCATATTCTTCTAGCTAGTCATTTTTTATTCCGTGACTAAATTAGTCATTTATGTTAGTCATTTTTAACTCTGTCACTTATTATCTAGTCATATTTGTTAACTGGTGACTAAATTAGTCGTTAATTTTAGTCATTTATAGTTGGTTCAATCAAAATTTCTCATATTTAGTAGTAAATCACTTGAAAAACCTATGGTGACTAGAATTTTTAGTCACCTAGTAGCTAATTCCTCATTTTGTAATAGTGATCCAACTCCCCAACTAAGACCCCCCTCCATTATATCACTCCCCACCCAATCCAACTACCCCTAACCTCCACCCCTATTGCATCTCCTCTACAACACCTAGACACCCCCACATTAATCTAACCCCCCCCCACTCCTAAACTCCTAACACACCCCTTCCTCTCTCTCTCTCTCACACACACACACACCCACCCACACACACACACCCACCCACACACACACACCCACCCACACACACACACCCACCCACACACACACACCCACCCACACACACACACCCACCCACACACACACACCCACCCACACACACACACCCACCCACACACACACACCCACCCACACACACACACCCACCCACACACACACACCCACCCACACACACACACCCACCCACACACACACACCCACCCACACACACACACCCACCCACACACACACACCCACCCACACACACACACCCACCCACACACACACACCCACCCACACACACACACCCACCCACACACACACACCCACCCACACACACACACCCACCCACACACACACACCCACCCACACACACACACCCACCCACACACACACACCCACCCACACACACACACCCACCCACACACACACACCCACCCACACACACACACCCACCCACACACACACACCCACCCACACACACACACCCACCCACACACACACACCCACCCACACACACACACCCACCCACACACACACACCCACCCACACACACACACCCACCCACACACACACACCCACCCACACACACACACCCACCCACACACACACACCCACCCACACACACACACCCACCCACACACACACACCCACCCACACACACACACCCACCCACACACACACACCCACCCACACACACACACCCACCCACACACACACACCCACCCACACACACACACCCACCCACACACACACACCCACCCACACACACACACCCACCCACACACACACACCCACCCACACACACACACCCACCCACACACACACACCCACCCACACACACACACCCACCCACACACACACACCCACCCACACACACACACCCACCCACACACACACACCCACCCACACACACACACCCACCCACACACACACACCCACCCACACACACACACCCACCCACACACACACACCCACCCACACACACACACCCACCCACACACACACACCCACCCACACACACACACCCACCCACACACACACACCCACCCACACACACACACCCCTATGTCTTCCCTTACCACTAACACCCCCTAACCTATCTCTCTGACACACACACACACACATCCCTATGTCTCCCCTTACCACTAACACCCCCTAACCTATGTCTCTCACACACGCACACACATCCCTATGTCTCCCATTACCACTAACACCCACTGACCTATCTCTCTCTCTCTCACATGCACACATCCTTATGTCTCCCCTTAACACTAACACCCCCTAACCTTTCTCTTTCATGCACACACATCCATTGAGTTTTAAAACAATATAGTTAGGTTGAAGAGACGGGGGGTGTTAAGGAGAAAAGACTAAGGGAGTGCTTGTTAATTCCCCCTAAACATTGAATGATCCCTTAGCCGTGCAACTACCTTCTTAATTGATCCTAAACACTATTCGAGTAAAACACACCCCCATTTTTGTTAACAATAATGCGTGCATGTTTTGTCTCAGTATAAACAACAACAATCCCTATCTGAGAAACATTCTATCATATTCCATGTAGGTTTCTCAGTCCGCGTGCAAATTCAGGTTGCAAATAGTGCGTTCATTTTCTTCTTCACCATATTATCACACATTTTTTTTTTTTGACATCAAACATCTCCATCACAAGTGTCTAAGTATTTCTTGGAGCATGGTATACATTAAGGAGCAATAAATAAAGAATTAATTTAGAAAGAAAGAAATCAATCTTGGGGAATTTCCCATTAAGGAGCACCATAGATCATCTCCACCATTTTTTTTATTGCAATTGAGGAGCTAGCAAAGGGAACATTAACTTGGTCATTGTGGTGGAGTATGTAGACACAATTGAGCAGGAAAGAAACCAAGCTTGGGGAATTTCCCATTGAGGATCACCATAGAGCTTCTCCACCATTAAATTTCTTGCAATTGAGGAGCCAGCAAAGGCAACATTAACTTAGTCATTGTGGTGAAGTATGTAGACACAATTTAGCAAGAAAGAAACCACTCTTGGGGAATTTCTCATTGAAAAATATCTAGACACAATTGAGCAATAAAGATACCAACCTTGGGGAATTTCCCATTGAATATTATCTAGACACAATTGAGCAATAAAGAAACCAATCTTGGGGAGTCTCCCATTGAAGAGTACCATTGAGGAGCTAGAAAAGTAAACCTTCCTCCCAATCTTCCCATTAATTTGAGTATTTAGACATAATTGAGTAAGAAAGAAACCAAGCTTGGGTAATCCCCCATTGGGGAGCACCATATATCATTCAAATCATTGTGGTGATGGGAAACTCACGCAATCGAGCAATAAAGGAAGAGGATACCCAATGAATGGGACAAGTCTGAATCCACATATTGGGTTGATAGCTTGGATTGTGTATCACTCCCCATTGGTCGAAAAATAACTGCAGAACTATCCCAATTGGAGGAGGGACAGTGGAGTATTTCACATGACTATGAACACATTTTAGATCTCATACAACTAGGTTCGACTATTATGTTGATAACTTTGAAATGTTTGAAAACTAGTTGTGTTTAGTTAGCTGACTCCTAGGTATGCACTTTATTTTATACAAGGCACATATATGTAGTGGTTTCCTTGAGAGGCAATGAATGACACACTGACTATTGGTTGGCACGTTGCTTGGACAGGAAGCAGACCCTCATTGTCTCATTAAGCGACTGCAAGGGCAATGATTTTCCAATTGGGTCGATGGTTATCAAAGGATAACATTTGACACAGGTTTCCCATGCATGAAAGAAAAAAGGTTATGTATTTGAATATTATAGACCAGGTCAAATTGTATAACATTATACAAACTTAGTTATTGGCACAAACCTCCAGCTACAAACAATGCCAAGCAAGAACTCATCAAAGTCATGATACTTGTTTCCTTACTTCGAGCATGAGAGGCTAAAGGATATCATTGCTATTAGAGGTGATCCCGATGGTATAGTCGAATGACCATAGGTAGGTAGTCAAGTATGTGGTAGTCAGATATTTTGGTTTGATGGTCTCATTGATTATTTAAAGCTTGATAGATCGAGCACTTGATAGATTGATAAATTCAAAAGACTTCTAGAACTTGATAAATTGCACTTGATATTCATCATGTATTTGTTCGATTATATTGATACTTACATGACTCATGTCGTATAGCCCAAGACCATTTTCTACCACTCTATCTGGGATATGTCTATTGCATTTTCCTTGACTCTCCTTGAATTCGATAATTTGTTTCTCCATGGGAGCCGTGTAGTTAAGGAGTGGTAATCCTAGCCTAATAACCATTTCCAATCCTATCTTACAAACCTTATTTCCATTCCCAGTAACTCTAGTTTGCATCGTAAACCATAGTTTGCATTCTAAGTTTGATTCTTTGTTATAGGTGCCTCGTACAATTATTTATCAAATTTTATGTAACTTCCATTCTTCTAATTGATATCTACTGAGTC
>LPNX010881526.1:205686-254715 GCA_001517045.1 Pseudotsuga menziesii | reverse complement strand
TATATATATATATATATACAGTACGCCCGACGTACCCAAGTCCCCTTTTTCAAAAAATGGCGTACCTGTACCTGTACATGTCCCCGTCCCCTTACCCATACCTAAGTTTCCTGGAAAATTAGCTAAACACGCTTGCATTACCCACCAAAACCTCATTTTGATGCACGGTTTCCATTCTATGCCCAGGGTAAGGATTCAATAGATGTCCTTGAAATCCTATAGGAGGTGGGATTCAACATGCCATGGAATGATGGTAGTGGCTCGGATCGACGAACCATCAACTTGGTTGGATTTAGGACATCGGGATAGTGCTAGGGGTGCCCTCTACTCTGGTTCCATGGACAAGGGATCATGTTTTAGGTCAATTTTGGAAACTAGGGTTTGGTCAGTAAGGGAATGTCAAATTTTTGCATATAGGGGCCAACTTTCCATATTCCTCGACCGTGAATGTGTGGCTAGTGTTGCCACATGGAACTCTTGCATGACCCACCGGGACCTCGTTTTGATGCACGGTTTCCATTCTATGGCCCGGGTATGGATTCAATAGGTGTCCCTGAAAGCCCATAGGAGGTGGGATTCAAAGTTCCATAGAATGATGACCGCTACTCAGATTGATGAACCGTTGACTCCGTTGGATTTAGGACATCAGTATAGTGCTAGTGGTGTCCCTCTACTCTAGGTCAATGGACAAGGGATCCTAGTTTAGGTCAATTTTGGTAAGTAGGGTTTTGCTCAGTAAGGGAATGCAAAATTTTTGCACATAGGGGTCAACTTTGCCAATTACTAGACCATGAATGTGTGGCTAGTGTTCCCACATGGAACATGCCTAAACATGCTTTCATGACCCACTAGAAGCCCATTTTGATGCATGGTTTCCATTCTATGCCCTGGGTAGGGATTCAACAAGTGTCCCTAAAATCCTGTAGGAGGTGGGATTCAATGTTCCATAGAATGATGAATGTTGCTCGAATCAACGAACCGTTAACTCCATTGGATTCAAGAAATCTATATAGTGCTAGGGGTGGCCCTCTACTATGGTTCCATGGACAAGCGATCATGTTTTAGGTCAATTTTGGAAACTAGGGTTTTTCTGAGTAAGGGAATGCCAAATTTTCGCACATAGGGGTTAGCTTTGCATATTCCTTGACTGTGAATGTGTGTCTATCATTCCCACATGGAACATGCCTAAACATGCTTGCATGACCCACTGAGACCTCATTTTGATACACGGTTTCCATTCTATGGCCTGGGTAGGGATTCAATAGGTGTACTTGAAAGTGTAGGAGGTGGGATTCAATGTGCCATAGAATGATGACTGCTGCTCGGATCGAGGAATCATTGACTTTGTTGGATTTAGGAAATCAGGATAGTTCTAGGAGTGGCTCTCTACTCTAGGTCCATGTATAAGGGATCCTGTTTTAGATCAATTTTGGAAACTAGTGTTTTTCTCAGTAAGGGAATGCAAAAATTTTGCACATAGGGGTCAACTTTGCAAACTCCTCGACTGTGAATGTGTGGCTAGAGTTACCACATGGAACATTCCTATACACTCTTGCATGACCCACTAGAATCTCATTTTGATGCATGGTTTCTATTATATTCCTTGGATAGGGATTCAACAGGTGTTCGTGAAAGCCTGTACGAGGTGGGATTCAACGTGACATAGAATGATGAACATTGCTCGGATTGATGAACCTTCAACTCTGTTGGATTTAGGACATCGGGATAGTGATAGGGGTGGCCCTCTAATCTGGGTCCATGGACAAGGGATCATATTTTAGGTCAATTTTGGAAACTAGGGTTTTGCTCAGTAAGGGAATGTCAAATGTTTGCACATAGGGGTCAGCTTTGCATATTCCTCAACCATGAACATGTGGCTAGCGTTCCCAAATGGAAAATTCCTAAACACACTTTCATGACCTATAGAGACCTCATTTTGATGCACGGTTTCCATTCTATGTCCTGGGTAGGAATTCAACAGGTGTACTTGAAAGTGTAGGAGGTGGGCTTCAACATGCCATGGAATGATGACCACTACTTGGACCGATGAACCGTCGACTCTATTGGATTCAAGACATCGAGATAGTGCTAGGGGTGGCCCTCTACTCTAGTTACATGGACAAGGGATCCTATTTTAGGTCAATTTTGGAAATTAGGGTTTTTCTTAGTAAGGGAATGCGAAATTTTTGCACATAGGGGTCAACTTTGCAAATTCCTCGACCGTGAATGTGTGTCTAGTGTTTCCACATGGAACATGACTAAACATGCTTTCATGGCCCACTGGAAGCTTATTTTAATGCATGTTTTATTCCCTGGGTAGGGATTCAACATGTGTCCTTGAAAGCCTATAGGAGGTGGGATTCAACGTGCCATAGAATGATGACCGTTGCTCGGATCGACGAATCGTCGACTCCATTGGATTCAGGACATTGGGATAGTGCTAGTGTTGGCCCTCTAATATAGGTCCATGGATAAGGGATCATTTTTTAGGTCAATTTTGGAAACTAGGGTTTTGCTCAATAAGGGAATGTGAAATATTTGCACATAGGGGTCAACTTTAAGGTGAGTGTAGATATTACCCTATTGAAAAAATACTTGTTGCAAACTATTATTCCATGTGTAGATGTTGAGAATTCTGTTACCTATTGTGAGGTGTTTAACTTGACTTATTTTCCATCATTGTCAAGCAAGAAATATTCTTTGTTTGTGTTTTAATCAAAGCAAAAGGAGTTGTCAATCTCTAGGTGGAGGTGAATTTATCTTATGATATCATATCATTTGTGAGACTAGAAATTCGAAAGAAGGTTGTTTCCATATTAATTTAGTCTGGTCATCCAAGAGATGTGAGCATTTGTACAATGAAATGTAGGAGGAGACAATGCCATTACATCAGTAACCATGTAACGGAACATGTCTATGTTTAGAAACAAGTGGCCAACCAATTACACCATTATTACAAAATATATATCTTCAAACTATGAATGTTTCGAATAATACTCCATAAACATAAATTTATAAAACAAGATTCAAAATAATGCTTCTCCAATTAATTTAAACTATAATAAAATCACACATAATTTTCATCTCTTCCAAAGTTGTTCCTCGAGGCCATTCATCAAATGCAATGTACATTAACAAAATGATAAAATAATGTGCAAGATATACATAATGTGTAGGATATAATCATAAGCATTATTATAATCAACCTTATATTCATATACTTTTAGGTTTCATGTCTATCCCATATATTCGTTAGATGAAATACATCATTCCAAACACCAATTTCATTTATCTAGACCACATAGGTGCATCACTTAGGTGTGTCAACTTCATGCATCCTTTAGAAGTTTGTTAGGTTATTATGTGGGTAAGGTGCTTTTGTATTCCACTTAGTTGGATCAATTGCTTAGCTGTGTTGGGTGCTTATGTGTGTTAGGTATGTTCCATCTTTGTGAATACAATTTAACATTGTTAATTTAACTGTGTATATGCAATTGGATCGTGGTAAAAAACAATTGAAATGTACATTTTTGTCATTACATAATATTGTAATTGTGCATTGTTCTCAAATTTAACTGATATCTCCATGCAATCATAAAATATATAAAAAATTGGGAGCATTACACATAGAAACATTCTTGGCCACACGTGTATAATCATACTTAAAAGACTGAACCATGAAAATCTCAAGAGCCTTGATATGAAATATTTTTTATATCATGAAATTTCTAATAGAAAAATAGAAGGCCCTTATATGGCCTATCAATGTACATGTATCAAAAACATATTTGATGTACATGCAAACAAAAGTACATCTGTTCTAGACCGCGCCCCTATACTCTAACTTCCTCTTGTATAGAAAAATACATATTTGTCCTGGAATAACACATCAAAACTCTAAATTTCTCTTGTTTTTTTCCGACCTCGATGCTTGTTTCCTCTGTCCACGACCACAGTGCATCTCTGGCGACTGTGAATCAACAAAAATATTTCTTGATCAGGTAACTAAACTAGTACTGTCCAACAATAACAAAGTTTGAAAATTTAAAATACAACTCAATTGTACATAAAACAAACACTCACTGCTTCCATTTGGGGTTTATATGCCTTTTGTGTCCTCCTCCTTGCAGAGAGTCTCTCTGCAATGCTTCTTTGCAAATAAAAAAAATGTCAATTATCTCAACAATTATCAACATGTACATGAATGAGAAAGTACTAATCAATTATGTAAAACAGTGAACATCTCATAGAAAAAATTTGTTCCTGGGAATGAGACTAGGTTTCCTTGGTATCAAGAGGAGTCATAGGTTGAACATCAACCTCGGTCGCGTGCATTAATGGACTATGGTGTGGCTACATTCACCAAATTATAAAATAGTTAGACATCGTGCATGTCCATAGAAAATAGAAATCAACTATACAATTACAAATATTCAAGTAGATGTACCTCATTGTGGCTTATCCCTATTGTAGATGCAGCATTGACTGCGGCATCAACAACCCCACTAAGGTCTGTCACGGATGACTCTACATCCTGATGCTGTAAACATGTGAAAATAACATTAAGAAAAATTAATTACGAAGTGAATTCAAAGCTAACCAGCAACTACCATTGGAAGTGTGTACATTACCATGGGATGAGTAGGTTGATCGTCATGGAAACCCTTTATTTTCAAGGAAGAGGGCCATCTGGTGTAAAAAAAACCACTTATCTACGTTTGGACTACGGGGAGATCCAAACCAGAGAGGCGGTGCAGGGATTTGTGATGATGCCTGTAGTCATAAAGTGTTATCATAGTTAGACATGGACTTGAATGGATGTAATAATATGTACTGAAAAACTAACATGTTGTAATATACTTACCCCTTCCTGGGACATATCTTCCCCATGGGAGGGACTGCTTCCAGCAATTTCGTTCCCCTCTTCAGATCCAGCTAGCATCTGGAAGTTTAAAAATTATAAATATTAGCAATCTATAAAGGAGTGTACAGTAAGAAATTTAAATAATTCAAACAATATTCAGTCATTAACCATGTACTTACATTCTTCAGGTAATCATAAATTCCACCTGGGAGTATTTCGCTGAGATCAATGTCTCCAGCATTCGGTTCTAAATGGGGTTCCTGCAGCTTCAAAAATTGTAAATATTAAACAATTTAACAAATTAATCAAGACTAACACATGCATTAACAAATTGATATTTATTAACAAAATGGCACATGTTTAAATATTACCTCAATGTTGGTTGTTTGGACCTCAGATACAACCACACCGAGTGCACTACCATCCCCTTGGGAGGCATCAATCTCCAACAAGAGTAAAATTTGCATATATTATGAATCTTTTAATATGTGTACAATATGGAAAAATTAAAAATTGAACAACAATAGAGTTTTAACAATGTCCTTACCTGACCACCAGTCATCGTAGAGGTACCATGTATTGGTCCAGGACCATATTAAGATTGACCACATGTTGTGCACATGTGTGGATCACTCTGAGGCACATGGGATGTCAGTATATCCCCACCAATAGATGGTCCTCTAGCACCAAAAGCTGGTGGTTGTACCCCAGCAGAGGAAGAGGGAATTTCCTACTCAATAATAGTCGTGTGTCGAGAAACCATCTCAGCTAGAGTCAGAAATGCCACCTATGTCTGGGCAACCATATCATGTGCAGGAGGGATGCCTACCCTCGGTAACTGGGCATGGGGTGTAGGTATCTATCGATTGGCATCTCTATGCCTAACATTGGGTCTATTTTGGGGAATCCCCCTACCAACACCCTGGAATCCCAACATGTCAAAATAGTTGACATGTTTCCCCATCACAAACTCTGCATACAACTTTCGAAGGAAGTACAACGATACTTCCCTATTGTTGTGTGGGGGAATGTCAAAAACCATGTACCATCTATCCATCCAATTGTCTCTAATGCATGGAAAGGTGCACCACTCAATCGAAATATGTGGCTCGGTGCTCTTCAGAATTTCATCCGTTCCACACACTCTAAACAATGTATAACTATGTTTTTTTGTTATTTTGAGATTCTTTACCTCGTTGTAGCTCAAGCCATCAGCGTATTCTTGTATTTTTCTCTCCCTGTAGGATGCGATGCTATACAAAGCATCGTTCGATCTTGCGATCGTATCAACAATAGTCAGCAATGAATCTGACAAGGAGCAGCGAAGCTCATCTCCACCCCTCCAGGATGAACTAATCTCTCTGAGATTCCCAATAACCCTCAGTATCTCAACATTGTTGTCCATAGTAGCCACTGCTATCATAAATACAAATAAAATATCATTAGAAAAATAAACACATGATATAATGACATCTCTAAGCACTGAAAAGTGTAAAACTAATGTATGACAAATAACAACATAAACTAAATCTATTATTTAAATTTTAAAATTGATCTTGAATTTTACAGTAAAGAATAAACATGTAATATTTTTTTCATTTTAAATTTATGTCCTAAATTCAAGTATTAATTCCAATTTCCATATGCATGTGTACATAAAATTTCATATGTGCATATGTTGATTGGGAAGCTCCTCTAGCTTATTTTAAGGCTTGGATTATGAAGTTTCATCGAAATTATGAGGTGTTGACTAATGCCCTTGCAGGACCAGCTCCCAGATTGCGGGTAGAGGCAATAGCTAGAGCCAAGAATAGGCGGCATAATGTGCTATTGATGAATAAAATCCCAGTATAGGAAACGATTTTGTTAGATATGTAATTATTTGTTGTAAGATGATGTTTTTTGGAATCCAAAGTCTATTTAGCAGATCTTTGTTTATATGTAATTTGGGCCATGTATGGATTCCACTTGATATTATTTTAGTTCTACGCCCTCTTTTTATATACCCATGAGAGACTAAATTCAAGTATTAATTCCAATTTCCATATGCATGTGTACATAAAATGTCATATGTGCATATGTTGATTGGGAAGCTCCTCTAGCTTATTTTAAGGCTTGGATTATGAAGTTTCATCGAAATTGTGAGGTGCTGAATAATGCCCTTGCAGGACCAGCTCCTAGATTACGGGTAGAGGCAACAGCTAGAGCCTAGAATAGGCGGCATAATGTGCTATTGATGAATAAAATCCCAATATAGGAAACAATTTTGTTAGATATGTAATTATTTGTTGTAACGTGATGTTTTTTGGAATCCAAAGTCTATTTAATAGATCTTTGTTTATATGTAATTTGGGCCATGTATGGATTCCACTTGATGTTATTTTAGTTCTATGGCCCTCTTTTTATATACCCATGAGAGACTAAAGTCAAGTATTAATTCCAATTTCCATATGCATGTGTACATAAAATGTCATATGTGCATATGTTGATTGGGAAGCTCCTCTAGCTTATTTTAAGGCTTGAATTATGAAGTTTCATCAAAATTGTGAGGTGCTGACTAATGCCCTTATAGGAGCAGCTCCCAAATTGCAGGTAGAGGCAACAGCTAGAGTCTAGAATAGGTGGCTCCCAAATTGCGGGTAGAGTGTTGGGGCGTGTATGTTAACGGTTCCTAATTTTTTTAACTCCGCAGGTTTTGTGGAAGTTGTAAGCAAAGTTACAACTCAAAACAGTCTTAGGGGTGTCGGGGTTGAGTAAACACCTTCTTTTTGTAATAAACCCATGGTTTAAGTCCAGGGTTTAGGGTTCGGGGTGCCCATGGTTTTGTAATAAGTGCACTATAAATAAGCACTCTTGTAAAGAAGTCAGTTTAGGCTTTTGATGTAAGATGAATTGATGTGAAGCTAAGGCTTGTTTATAAGAAGGTTAAGTCCCAGCTGTGTGCGTGGACAACCTTTGCAGCTATGTGCACAGAGGGTTTTGGGTGATTAAGGAAATCTGCAGCTGTGTGCGAGGAGGGTTTTGGGTGATTAAGGAAATTTGCAGCTGTGTGATCAGAGGCCTGCAGCTGTGTGCGCGGCTTTAAGGACTTGAAGGGATCTGTAGCTAAGTGCGGAGATTAGAACTGTGGTTTTTGTAAAGAGTTGAATAAAACACAGTTCTGTGGATGTAACCCCTAAACTGGGGGTGAACCACGTTACATCGTGTGTTGTGGTTTTTGTTGTGTTGTTGTTATGGTCTTTTATGCATTGATAAATATATAACTGATAAGTAAGATCACTGCTAAATACTAACTTCGCTGGAATTCCCAGTAAAGGGTTAAGCAAGGCACTGTTTGTTTATCTAACCGCGAAGCTAAATAAGTAACTATTAAAGCTCTACATTTCATGATTATAATTGTTAGAAGCTAAAGGTATAGTAATATCCCTCTTCTGCTTGCACAAACCTGATTCTACGGCACCCCATAGCTGTTTCGGGTGAGACTGCAACCTGTTTGCAAGTTGTTTCCGAAAGGGCCAACACTTTGGGTCTTTTGTTGGTGTGAAGTTAATGGTATAAAGCCCAGGTCTTCCCTATAGCCCAACAAATTGGTTCCGTTGCCGGTTGAACTCAGTATCTGCTCAAGAGGGGTTTACGTCGTACCTCGAGGGCTATGTTTTGGAGACCCTCAGTGAAAGAAATCGGTGATTGGATTGAAGAGACCTATCTGAACTTTGTTGTACAAGAGAACAAAGATCCGCGTCGTCGTGCAAATGAATTTTTACAAAGGTATGTTTTTTTTTATGTATATGAAATTTTCTTTGGTAGTATCCACATAGAGTTGCACCAGTGGTTATCCAGGTTAACAGAGAGAAGGACGAACTTCCAAGAACATCAGTTTCCTAATTAGATCCCCACAAGAGTTAATATACTGAAAAGGATGAACAACGAGATATCCCATGCTGTTGATTTCTATACAACGCGAACCCTTGAAGCATTTGTGACGGAGTTCGCCATTGACACAAGTACGTCCTTCAGCAAAGATGAACGACATTTCTTCAGAGGACCAAGGGGTAAGTACTTGAATTCATTTATTTTGAGAATTAAAATGCTACTGGCTGAAAAAGGTATATTGCTGATTGAATCAGACTGTTAGATTTAGCACTACTAACTTATGTTTGCAAGTGAAAGTACCTTCGACGAGCAAAGTGGTTTGCTATGAAGTGGAAAAAGGTACAAGAGAAATTTTGAGTCTTATACCCTAGGTCAGAATACCAAGTCTAACCCCGTAAGTCCAGCAGCCTCAGAGCTTGAAGAAACCCCTTCTATTGGAAACCCTCCGGTAACCCCGCAGCGACGACCTATTATCCTTGATAACCCATCGCAGTCTGAAAGTAACCCTAGCCCGAGTATTCATGTTGCCGGTCAGTCTACCCCAGTAAGTTCCCCCCGCCTACTACCAGTCCCCTTCCCTCCCCCCCTAGACCCGCGATGGCCCATATGAATGACGACATTAAGCTTCCTATTTTCAAAGGCACTAGATCAGAGGATCTAGAACAGTTCTGGTTTTCATGCGAAGCAGTGTGGACTGCTAAGAACATTACGGATCAAGTTACAAAAAGAGCACAGCTGGTTACTTCTTTCAGAGACTGGGCTCTGACCTGGTTCATGAAGCTTTCCAGCACTCAGAACCATGTCTTGGCTGATATAAAAGCAGCAATGATAAAGGAATTTAAGAAGCCTAAATCAGAGTCGCAGTGTATCACTGAACTAAAGAAAATCCAGCAGAGGCGAGGAGAATAAGTGTGGGACTTTGATCAGAGGTTCAAAGTTCTGCTAGATCAAGTCAATTTCACTAATGGACCAGTGTAGCATAAGGAATGGTTCATTGCAGCTCTGTTACCACACATCAGGACTCCACTCATGCAACAGAAGGTTGTAGATCAACAGGAGGCCTTGGAAATCACTATGAAGCTTGAAACAGCCCCTGTCGAAGATAATTCTAGTATTGCTCAAATACAAGTGCAATTGGAAATGATGGCTTTGGAGCTTTGCAATATGAAAAAAGGGAAAGCTAGTCACAAAGAGGTTTGGTGTACATGATGTTGGACAGAGGGTCATGATAAGGAATAGTGCCCTACGGTAAGAAATTTCTTGAATTCTGTTGCACCAAACCCGTTCAACCCTAGTGTTCTATATTCTGAGATCTGTAGGACAACTGGCCAGCATCGACCTGAAGACTGCTATCTTCTGCAGAGGTATGTGCAAGTCCCTAGGAACCCTTATTGTAAGTTCTGTAAATCAGTGGAACACAATGAAGATGAGTGTCACAGCTTTGACCTCATGAGAGAACGAACTTATGATGCTTATCGGGTACAAAATGATGGCCAAGGAAATGATGGATATGGTTACCGCGGTAGTACATCGGGTCACAGAGATTTTGGAGGTCATGGTCGTGGTGGTATGGCCAGTAGAGGTCAAGGCCAGGTTGTGTGCTATAGTTGTAACCAGGCAGGACATCTTGCTAGAGACTGTCGAAACCCAACTATGACATGTCGATATTGCAGAGCTGTCGACCATGTGATTGAGAAATGCCCGCAACTGATAGCGAAGATTCAAGAAATAAATAGTGCCCCTGCTCAGAATATTCAGTTGATTGCTATGGAGAAATGACCTATGCTAGCCATTAATTTTGTTACCAGAAGTGGAGCTACGAAGGAAGTGCAGAACAAGGAGAAACAGCCTGCCGAGGCTTGGGTTCGGAAGGCCCCAGAAAAAATCCCTACATTTGATGTCAAAAGAGAAAAAGAGACATTTATGGAAGCCAAGAGAGACTTTGTTGACCCCAACACATCAGTAGTACCTCCGCAACAACCTCAGTAGCAGTCGCAGTCGCAAGAAGCTTCGATAGATAAAGTAAGTACACTGTCCTCCTTTTTACAGAGTTGTATGAAGCTCTTGAGAAATCAGAATGCTTTAAATGAGTTGCAGAAAGTTATTGATTCTTGTGAACCTCAATGAAGTTCTGGTAAGGAAAAAACTGTTCATAGAGTTAGAAGAACTGGTAGGGAAATGAGATTGAATGCTCAGATAGGAGAATATGACATGACTGATGTCATCCTGGACCTAGGATCAGAAGTAAATGTCTTAACTAAGCAGACATGGGAACAAATGGGAAAACTTACTTTGGAATGGTCCCCTATATAGTTGAGATTAGCCAATCAGCAGAAGATTGTGCCCCTAGGAAGACTCCCTAGTGTATTAGTAGATATTGATGGAGTCAGTACTTTGGCAGACTTTGAGGTAATTGAAATAATTGATGACAACAACCCCTACCCAGCACTACTAGGCATTAAATGGGCAATAGATAATGATGCAGTAATCAACCTAAAGAAGAGACAGATGACTTTTGAAGGGAAAGGACTGAGAGTCATAGTCCCATTGGATCCTTATCAAGGAGAGAGATACACAGAGCCAGTAAGAGATGAAGACTAGGATGTTTTGGACCACATCTACAATATCACAGTGAAGGAAGAAGATTATGTTGATCCTACTGCCGAAGGTATCATGGATTGGCAGTGTGACAAATCCTACATGACAGATTCAGATGATGGCCTAGAGAATTGGCAGAATAGACTGTATGAGCTACATGGCCATCGATGTGCCAGAATTACCAAGTCTCTCAGATGGCTTAGCTCACAGACAAGAACCTTACCTATTTTTGATGGTTCGACAGACCCAGAGGAGTTTATTGTGCAATTCTCAGAGCAGGTACTCAACTCACAGAAAATGGAGACTCTAGATTCAGCATTCAGAGCCACAGCAGCCAGATGGTGGAATGGTCACAAAAAGTACATTCATAGTTGGGAAGCGTGCCAGAAGTCCCTTTGCCTAAGATTCAGGGAACAACCTCAGGAGGTGCGAAGCAGGTTTAATGGTAAGACCAGTCCTTAGGGACACTTGGAGCAATGCTACAAGGCATGGAAGCATGTACCTCATGAAGAATGGGTACATAGGTTTGTGCACACCCTGGACCCTATAGCAAAGAACTGGTATGCGGAGGTCGAGCTTCGCCACGATATTGTAAGTTGGGATTGTCTTGTTGATAGTTTTGTGCTGACATTTTCTATTAATGAGGTTTCTCCTACTTTGGATGCAACTGTTAGGATGGTCCATACTAAAGTATTTGATGATCAAGAAATAGCAGAATACCAACCTGATTGGAAGGCACAAGAAGCCAATGCAGTAGTATGTTATAACCTCGCAATTGACGAGGATGACGATCCATGCAACATTAACATTCCTGAGTCAGAAGGACACTGTGAAGTACATGGACCAGTAGTTGAAGCACCTGAAGTGACTCAGCCCCTGAAGATGCAGACCGTAAACATTGGGTCAGAAGAAAACCCTAAGTATGCTACTAGTGGAGATTATTGGGATGACGAAATGGTGAGCAAAGTGACCCAACTTCTCCATGCATATCAGGACCTATCTCTGACAAGGTTCTCAACAATGAAAAGAATTATTGAGGTGGTAGAAGATATTCTGTCATGGGTTGAAGTTCGAATCCAAGTTGAAGCTGGTATCAGGAAATGTTGAATGTCCTTATTTTGGCGCAGCCAGAGTCACTGCTTGTGCCGAAGAAGGAAATATGTGTCAAAGCTTAAAATACGACCGTTGGAAGAAATCAAAATTGGCGACGCCGGTACTCTACCTGCATTTACTGCCTGTATTAATGAGATATTGGAAAATCTACCGCCGTTTGGACAAGATCTCTGTCAGATTTGGTATCATCAATGCACAGTTATGACATATGTCATGGATGGATTCTATAAGAAGACGCCCACACCCGCGATGTTTGCATTCTGCAATTTCTTGAGTTTTACAATTGCATCCATGTTAGCAGATTGCGAGCTTTAGAAGTTAGTAAGAGAATTTGAACAGGAGGGTTTGTCGCAGCTTTTCAGCCACCCACCTACGTCTGCTACCCGTGAAGAAACTCCCCTAGCACCAACCCAGCCAATGCAGATATGCTCTACCAGAAAAAAATTTAAACCTGAAGTTCGTTCGAAGCGGTACGAAGACAGACACCAGCAATTAGGGAAAACACAGGAGAATCCTGAGATGAATCCGTCTGGCTCAACAGAGGTCCCGTTTGAAGAAGATGAGAACATTGCACCGGAGAATCCATCGTATCTTCCGCCAGTTTGACTAGGAGTTCAGCTCCCTCGATGGACGAAGAAGTTCACATTAGGCACCCCTTCGCTGCCACCGGGTGTGCAGCTGGTCGGGACAATGACAGGGAAAATAGACCGACTCAAGTACACCGACCATGATACAAATGATCATGGGAAATTTCCACAGTTCGCATCTGGAACATACTTACACTCTGTCCGCTATCAGGAGACTGGAGCGACATTATTAGAAGTAAAACAGTGGGCTACCGGCTTGGACAAAGCTGGTTTGTTGAAGATGCTTGATGTGCCCCACTTTGGACGGCAGCACACAGGTAACTGTGGTGGTCAAACAATTATTGGCATTGGTACACGATGGGTACCTATGGATCAGAAACCAGAAAATCACTATCAATGGAGAACTCATTCACCAAATTACGGGCCTGCCGAAGGAAGGACCTCACCCTAGCATTGAGTTTTTGGGAAAGAATGAAGATGTGAAGCTAGCACATAGCATGAAGGAATGCTTCGGGTTGATGAAAGGGAAGCGAGGATATCAAACCTCGGCCATTCAGCATCACAACATTTGCTTTGCAGCTAAGCTCTTAGCCTGCAAATTGTTGAGAAAGTGTAGACCATATGAAGTACCTGCCCTGATTGTAAGTATTGTTGTGAACTGTGCGGAAGGCTACGTTTACAACTGGGTAGCATACATCGCTAAGGAATTTCTTGAATATGCCCGCGATGTGTAGGAAAAAGGTAGATCCTTTCACTATTCATGGCTGATCGTACTTATTGCCCTAATCGGGTGGAAAGAGCCCACCAAGGCACAATTTATTGATGTACCTCCAAGCATGTCATGTGCAGTGAGGTACGCATCACTCTGGGTGTCGTAGGACAAAGCATCCCAGCAGATGACGAACACTATGTTCGCCTTTTACGCCATGAGTATCTCATATGAGATTGTCAAGACCCCGCAGCTCAGTAATGAGCTATTCTCTCAATATGATGGAGTGGCCAACTTCAGGGCCGACATGCACAATGTCTTTATTCAGGCCTACACAGATTAGAAGAAGGCATGATGGAAGTTGCCATATGTGGTGACCAAAGACGACATCCTCGCGGTAATTCAGCAGTGGCCGACTGAATGGCTGAAGGACGAAGGAACAAAGCCCAGCATCCCAATCCCTCCGGTCACCAGTGTGGGCACTGGCCCTAGTCAAACGCAGCAGCAAGACCCCCCAGAGGACAATGAAGAGAAAACTAAGTTGCAGCAGAGTGAAACCGACCAGGTTGGAGATGGTGGAGATGAAGGAGAAGAAGAGGAGTCGGTCAAAACTATCTCAGACCCTAATCAACCAGATAAGCGCAAGTCACCAGAGGCTGAAGAAGTGACCAAACTACAGTCCCGAAAGAAAACAAAAGCGTCGAAAGACAAGAATATCGATGAAGAGCCTACCCTGACAAGTGAAGAGCTTAATCAGGCTCTGTCGAAATCTGCAGAAGTTCTCACCAAGAAATGGTCAGAGTTTGCAAACACGCATCTTGATGCCATCACCAGTGTAACAAAGCAAATCTCAGAGCTGAAGGAGTTAGCAAAAAAATCAGCGACGAGTGCTGCAGCAAGTAGTGCCCTAGTACCTGCGCAGCCAGACACAAGACAATGGCCGATTAGAGAACACCGGGGACAAGTCTCAAGTGCCACGCTCATCATAACCGATGCAGCATCTCGCGCGGAGATGAGCATGATAGTTGGAATAGATTACACTAAGATGTCCATGATGGAATTACATCTCTGTCAGTCAGCCATCGCGAAGGAAATCCAAGCCCGAGACCACCACTCACAAATACTGTTGGAAAATACCAGGAAGTAGAACAATAGCCTCGTAGCACAGTTGGAGGAAGCGGAGCAGAGAAAGAGCGACGTAGAACGTAAGCAGGTCACATTGGCGCAAGTATTGGAGGAGGCATGTCAAAGTCTTCCTGACTTCCACATCTAGAATGAGGAAGAACCGGAGCAAATAATCGCAAAACTAAAGGACTACGCACAGCAGTCTCGCAGTAAAATAGAGAAACTTAAAGCAGAGCATGAGGCTCAGCTCACGGAGCTTCAACTCCGCATTATCCCAGAAATCCCACCAGAGGTCAGAGAGCAGCGCCGTGTAGACATTCAGGCCTCAGCAGCAAAAATATCAGATATCGTTGGCAGCGCAACCAAGTTACTAGAAGAAAGCGTCGATGCCTGGACAACACTGCAGGAAAACCCTGAAGTACAGAAGCTGCAGGAAACCATCAAGCAGCGACAAGCAGAGTTGGACGCAGTAAAATTGGAAATTAAGACCCTTCCCCCTACGCAGAAAATGCTTAAGGTAAAACAAAGCAAGGAACTCCAGCAGGAGATTGAGTCATACAGAACAAAAGCAACACCGCTGGAAAATGATATGCAACCCCTTGTCAACGAGGCCTTAGAATTGAGTACTGCTGTGGATAGCCAGCTCACAGTTCTCAAGGAGTACGATGCATTTGCATGAGAAAAGGATAGCAAAGCCTCAACGATAGCATTGCAGGAGTTGGTGGAGAAGGAGCAAGCAGTTGACCATATCATGCGCAGCCTCAATAAGCAATTCACTATCTTTTCCAACAAAGTTCTCCCACCTGAAAGACAGGAGAGTGTCCCGAAACGGGACACTGGTGAGTCTTAGGGGCCTGTTGGGGCGTGCACCTTAATGGTCCCTAATTTTGGTAACTCCACGGGTTTTGTGGAAGTTGTAAGTGGAGTTATGACTCAAAACAGTCTTAGGGGTGTTGGGGTTGAGTAAACACCTTCTTTTTGTAATAAACCCATGGTTTAAGTCCAGGGTTTAGGGTTCGGGGTGCCCATGGTTTTGTAATAAGTGCACTATAAATAAGCACTCTTGTAAAGAAGTCAGTTTAGGATTTTGATGTAAGATGAATTGATGTGAAGCTAAGGCTTGTTTATAAGAAGGTTAAGTCCTAGCTGTGTGTGTGGACGACCTCTGCAGCTGTGTGCGCAGAGGGTTTTGGGTGATTAAGGAAATTTGCAGTTGTGTGCGTAGAGGCCTGCAGCTATGTGCACGGCTTTGAGGACTTGAAGGGATCTGCAGCTGAGTGTGCAGATCAGAACTGTGGTTTTTGTAAAGAGTTGAATAAAACACAGTTCTATGGACGTAACCCCCAAACTGGGGGTGAACCACGTTATATCGTGTGTTGTGGTTTTTGTTGTGTTGTTGTTATGGTATTTTATGCATTGATAAATATATAACCGATAAGTAAGATCACTGCTAAATACTAACTTCGCTGGAATTCCCAGTAAAGGGTTAAGCAAGGCACTGTTTGTTTATCTCACTGCGAAGCTAAATAAGTAACTATTAAAGCTCTGCATTTCATGATTATAATTGTTAGAAGCTAAAGGTACAGTAATATCCCTCTTCTGCTTGCACAAACCTGATTCTACGGCACCCCATAGCTGTTTCGGGTGAGATTGCAATCTGTTCGCAGGTTGTTGCCGAAAGGGCCAACACTGTGGGTCTTTTGTTGGTGCGAAGTTAATGGTATAAATCCCGGGTCTTCCCTATAGCCCAACATAGAGGTAACAGCTAGAGCCTAGAATAGGCGGCATAATGTGCTATTGATGAATAAAATCCCAGTATAGGAAATGATTTTGTTAGATATGTAATTATTTGTTGTAACGTGATGTTTTTTGGAATCCAAAGTCTATTTGTTGATGTAATTGTAACTTCGGAATGTATACACTTGTATTTTGTATGTATTGTGCCTTGATGTTTTTTCTGGGATGTGTCTGTAATGTAATTGAGTCATGTCATGCCTCGATGTTTCGATCAAGAGTTTCTATAATGTAAACAAGTCATGTCAAGTCATTGTGGGTAACCCTCCTATTGGTCAAGGGTTAAAGTCCCCCTAGTTGTGGGGCCCTAGGGTTATTAGACTATCCTAGAGAATTCGACCCTAGGTGAGTCATTGTAAGTTGGGGAAATAGTCTGTACTATTATTTTAAGGATAACCCTCCTTGTTGGTCGAAGGAGGAAAACTCCCCACAAGCTGTGGGGCACTAGGGTTATTAGACACTCCTAGAGATGTCGGCTCTAGTAAGTAATTATTAAGTGAGGCCGACATGTTGGAGTGTGTTTCAAGTGAACGAACGAATATAAATAGAGAGTGAGCCTCTCTATTTATTACACACACACTCAGTCATTGGGGCGCATTTATTATAAATAGAGAGTGAGCCTCCACTGTTTTTAGAAAAGGAGTACATTGGATAGCTCAACTTGAAGAGATCTATCTTTCTATCCAATCAGATATGAAATATTCCAAGTTTTGAAAATTAGGGTTTCTCTGACAAACCCTAAATCAGCCAGCTCCAGAGCGAGGACGGACACCTCAAATTGGTAAGATCTAATCTTTTTCTATTTTCATTTAAGATTCTCATTTCAAAGTGATCTATCACATCATCTTGATGAAGATGGAAAATTCCAAGCATGGAAGTATACAATCCCTCTAAAGAAAATGAATTGGACACCTACATAAGTAGAGAGGTTCCAGTTCCAGAGGGAGATGAGGCTAAACACCTTACACAAGAAGAACTTGGTCAAGGACAAGAATATCATTGTTGATTCAATCACGGATCAACTTGTACCACAAGTGTCTTCCCTAAAGACACCAAAGATGTTTGACTCCTTGACCAAGCTATTTGAATGGAAGAACATAAATCGGAATATGACCTTAAGAAACCAGTTGAAGAATGTGAAGTTCCAGAATGTAGAGACCATACAATCATACTTTACAAGGGTCTCTCAAATCAAAGAAAAAATTGAAGCAGTAAAAGAAGAAGTGAAGAATGTAGAAGTGGTGATAGCCACCTTGAATGGCCTCCCAGGATCATGGGATTCATTCATGCGAGGAATGTGTGCCAAAAGGAAGTGATTACTTTCAACAAACTCTAGGAAGAAGAATAAACTTGACTCATAATAAGAGAAGAGAAGATGGGACCAACTAAAGATCAAGTTCTCACCATCGAAAGAAGATCCCTCAAGCGATGAGGAATATGAAGGACTCAACTCTTGAAGAAACTCTTATCCATCTTAGCATTTGGATAAGAAATGATGCTATGAAGAAGATGATGAAGCTAAAGGATCAAGAAGGAGTCTGTCCATGAAACAAATAAATATAAGTATTCAATTGCCATTTCATGATATTGTTTTGATTATGCATTTGTTTATATTCAGTTGATGTATTATGCATGATAGAATGTTTGCATTAATGACAATATACTACTAATATGCATGGGTAAGTATCTCATGGTGCTATACAACTCTCCATGCTACTTATCTAGAATGAAACCTCTTTGCTGACATATTGGATTAGTGCATAATCTCAATGCTGTCCTGGTAGAGATGGAAGGCATCTAGAAAAGTTTCTGTGAGATATGGATGAATGTTGTATTGGCTAAAATAGTTGCATGATCATATATTTATGCATAAGAATTTGCCATTATGAATATTCCTTATGAAATGTTTCTAACCATAAAAATACATTTGACTTGTAGGAAAGATCACGTACATAATCACCTACAAGAAAAGAAGGACGAGACTTGTTCCGAAGAACAAGTGACGACAGTTCAAGATGAATAATATGACAAATGCAGTGACATCATTCATGCAGAACCTTCCAGCTATGAATATGTAACAAAGAAGAAAGGGAAGACCAGTTCAAGAAGAATGATGTCTAGGATGCAGTATCGATACGTGAAGGGAAGTTCGTAGTTCCATCATGCAGTACATGGAAACATCGTGGGATACAAGGAAAGATTCATAGCATGAGGTTTCTCATGAAAAGAAGGCATATACTACGATGATACATTTGCAACAAGTGGGAGTTGAAACACATACATGATGAGATTGATGAAGATCTTAACCTTTTCTACATGGTTGAAGATGAAATTCTATACACTAGATGGATACATAGAATATTAGTAGCATAGGAAGCTACTTGTCACTCTGGTACAGAATGTTTCAGTGCATAGAGTACAGAAGACAGAGGGAGTATGATGCTTCAGAGGGAGTGACTGCAGAATATTCTGAGGTTCGACATGGTACGACAAGATGGATAGATTACTAATGACTCTAGGCTTTACTGAGAGTAAAGTAGATTCCAACATTTGCTTCAAGGTTGAAGGAAGAAGACCAGTGATGCTCATGTTATGTGTTGATGCACTATTTTCTATGCATGGAGGTGTGGACAAGGGAAGTATGCAGTAGAGATCCTGAAGAGGTTTAGGATGATGCACTGCAAGGCCATGACCACACCTATGGCATCGAACCTAAAGCTATTGAGTGTTGCTTCATCAGATTCAGTTGATGCCACGATGTATTGTCAGATGATTTACCTAATAAATAAGAGACCAGATATTTGTTTTGCTTTGAACACATTGAGACATGTTCACCTGATGGTTGCAAAGCATGCAGTGAGGTACCTGAAGGGTAAAGTTGGTTATGGGATCAAGTATGAGACAAATCAGAAGATTAATCTGGAGAGTTATGAGGATTCGTATTGGGCAGGCAGTGCCATTGATAGGAAGAGCACTTAGAGGTGCTACTTCAATATGGGATCAAGTGTGATCTCTTGGTTTGGCAGAATGGAGTCCTGCATGGCACTGAGTACAGCTGAGGCAAAAGATGTTGCCACTTGCTATTTGGAAGGTAGTATGTTTCTTTTGAAAACTACTATTTGATTTGGTTGGTCTGACTTGCATTTTTGTATGATGCAAAGAGGAGTAGTGATTCAGATTGAGATCTTTTGAAAGAGGGATTTCTAGCATAGTTGATGAGACAGGTTGTATGAACATAAATCCTGGCGAAGCTCATAGGTTTATCAGACGTAAACGGTCATGTAGGTTTCCCTTGGATGTAATTGGTCTTGGGGAAGCTCGCAGGTTATCCTTGGACGTAATCAGCCCTGATGTGATTCTATGCTAGAAATGGCCAAACTAAAGTTTGAGTACTTCAAGGAGAAGCTTGGTGTTCTCCAAATTGAGGTTCCCTCCAAGGGGAAATGATGAGACCTAGAGCCATTCTGACATGGTGAGAGGATTAGGTTCCTTCCATGGTTAGATGTAAGGGCTGAGCCATTCTATCATGGTGAGAGGATTTGGTTCCTTCCATGTCAGATGTGAGTGCTGAGCCATTCTGATGTGACTGTAGGATTGGTTCCTACATGATCAGATGTAAGGGCTGAATGCCATTTTTGGAATAAAGACACCTCGTTAGTTACCAGGAATACTCACTCTGGGACTGAGGGTCATTCTGATATGACTGTAGGATGTAGTCTTACATGATTAGATGTGAGTGCATGGCCATTCTGATTTGATTGAGGGATGTGTTCCCACTTGATTAGATATAAGAGCTGATGCCATTCTCTGGGAGAATGGAGGCACCTGGTTAGTTACCAGGAATCCTCAGTCTAGGACTGAGAGCCCTTTCGATGTGATGTGTTTACACATGGTCGAATGTAAGTACAGATCCTTTTTAACAAGATGAGGTCGGATGTAAGTGCTGATCCATTCTAGCACGATGTGTTTACACATGGTCAGATGTGAGTGATGTGCCTTTCTGACAAGATGAGGTCAGATGTAAGTGCAGAGCCTTTCTGACAAGATGAGGTTGGATGTAAGTGCTGAGCCATTCTGGCGTGATGTGTTTACACATGGTTAGATGTGAGTGCTGGGCCTTTCTAACAAGATGAGGTCAGATGTGAGTGTTGGGCTTGCCTTTCTGACAAGATGAGGTCAGATGTAAGAGTTTGGTAGGCCATTCTAACTTAGGGTCAGATATAACCACTGATGAAGACCTACATGAAGGGTAGGCCTACAACCAGGATGAAAAAGGGCTGGCTCTGTAGAACTTCCTATGCTGAGAAGAATGAAGAGATATCACCATTTGATTGAGATAGAAGAAGCAGTAATGATGATGATGATTCAGTGATGATCCAACTTTGATGATGATCACAAACTCTGCATACAACTTTCAGGGGAAGTACAATGGTACTTCCCTATTGTTGTGTGGGGGAATGTCAAAAACCATGTACCATCTATCCATCCAATTGTCTCTAATGGGTGGAAAGGTGCACCACTCAATCGAAATATGTGGCCTGGTGCTCTTCAGAATTTCATCCATCCCACACTCTAAACAATGTATAACTGTGTTATTTTGTTATTTTGAGCTTCTTTACCTCATTTTAGCTCAAGCCATCAGCGTATTCTTGTCTTTTTCTCTCCTTGTAGGATGCAATGCTATACAAATCATCATTCGATCTTGAAATTGTATCAACAATAGTCAGCAATGAATCTGACAAGGAGCATCGAAGCTCATCTCCACCCCTCCAAGATGAACTAATCTCTCTGAGATGCCCAATAATCCTCAGTATCTCAACATTGTTGTCCATAGTAGCCACTGCAATCATAAATACAAATAAAATATCATTAGAAAAATAAACAAATGATATAATGAGATCTCTAAGCACTGAAAAGTGTAAAACTAATGTATGACAAATAACAACATAAACTAAATCTATTATTTAAATTTTAAAATTGATCTTGAATTTTACAGTAAAGAATAAACATGTAACATTTTTTCATTTTAAATTTATGTCCTAAATTCAAGTATTAATTCCAATTTCCATATGCATGTTTACATAAAATGTCATATGTGCATATGTTGATTGGGAAGCTCCTCTAGCTTATTTTAAGGCTTGGATTATGAAGTTTCATCGAAATTGTGAGATGCTGACTAATGCCCTTGCAGGACCAACTCCCAGATTGCGAGTAGAGGCAATAGCTAGAGCATAGAATAGGTGGCATAATGTGCTATTGATGAATAAAATCCCAATATAGGAAACGATTTTGTTAGATATGTAATTATATGTTGTAACATGATGTTTTTTGGAATCCAAAGTCTATTTAGTAGATCTTTGTTTATATGTAATTTGGGCCATGTATGGATTCCACTTGATGTTATTTTAGTTCAATGCCCTCTTTTTATATACCCATGAGAGACTAAATTCAAGTATTAATTCCAATTTCCATATGCATGTGTACATAAAATTTCATATGTGGATATGTTGATTAGGAAGCTCCTCTAGCTTATTTTAAGGCTTGGATTATGAAGTTTCATCGAAATTGTGAGGTGCTGACTAATGCCCTTGCAGGACTAGCTCCTAGATTGCGGATAGAGGCAATAGCTAGAACCTAGAATAAGTGGCATAATGTGCTATTGATGAATAAAATCCCAATATAGGAAATGATTTTGTTAGATATGTAATTATTTTTTGTAACGTGATGTTTTTTGGAATCCAAAGTCTATTTAGCAGATCTTTGTTTATATGTAATTTGGGCCATGTATGGATTCCACTTGATGTTATTTTAGTTCTATGCCCTCTTTTTATATACCCATGAGAGATTAAATTCAAGTATTAATTCCAATTTCCATATGCATGTGTACATAAAATGTCATATGTGCATATGTTGATTGGGAAGATCCTCTAGCTTATTTTAAGGCTTGGATTATGAAGTTTCATCCAAATTGTGAGGTGCTGACTAATTCCCTTGTAGGACCAGCTCCCAGATTGTGGGTAGAGGCAACAACTAGAGCCTAGAATAGGTGGCTCCTAGATTGTGGGTAGAAGCAATAGCTAGAGCCTAGAATAGGTGGCATAATGTGCTATTGATGAATAAAGTCCCAGTATAGGAAACGATTTTGTTAGATATGTAATTATTTGTTGTAACGTGATGTTTTTTGGAATCCAAAGTATATTTTTTGATGTAATTGTAACTTCGGAATGTATTCACTTGTATTTCTTATGTATTGTACCCCGATCTTTATTTCGAGACGTGTTTGTAATGTAATTGATTCATGTCATGCCCCGATGTTCTGATCGAGAGTTTCTATAATGTAAACAAGTCATGTCAAGTCATTGTGGGTAACCCTCCTATTGGTCAAGGGTTAAAGTCCCCACATTTGTGGGGCCCTAAGGTTATTAGACTATCCTAGAGAAGTCAACCCTAGGTGAGTCATTGTAAGTCGGGGAAATAGTCCCCACTGTTTGGTTAAGGATAACCCTCCTTGTTGGTTGGAGGAGGCAAATTCCCCACAAGTTGTGGGGCACTAGGGTTATTAGACACTCCTAGAGATGTCGGCTTTAGTAAGTAATTGTTAAGTGAGGCCGACATGTTGGAGTGTGTTTCAAGTGAACAAAAGAATATAAATAGAGAGTGATCCTCTCTATTTATCACACACACACTCACTCATTGGGGCGCATGAGTGAGAGAGGAGAAGCTCTTTCAATGTGAGAGAGAGAGCAAGCTGTGGAGATCATCTTTTCTATTTTTGGGTTTTACTGTTGCCATTGGTGCTCATTCTATCTCTGAGGAAGTTGCGGGGTTTTCTCCTTGATGGTTTCCCCGAGGAAAATTCTTTGTGTCTCTTGTGTCTTTTGTTTTATTGTTGAGCATGTTATTCTCTCAGTTAAAGATCCTAAGATCATAATGCTAGCTTGAATGATAAAAATCTAACACTATTTAGCAGATCTTTGTTTATATTTAATTTGGGCCATGTATGGATTCCACTTGATGTTATTTTAGTTCTATTGTTGGGGCTCCGACCCTAAAGGTCCTTAGTTTTAGTAACTCCGCGGTTTTTGAGGAGGTGTAAGCCGAGTTACTACCTAAAATAGTCTTAGGGGTGTCGCGGGTGGGTCGAACCCCCTTTTTTTGTAATTAACCCTTGGGTTAAATCCAGGGTTAGGGTTTTGGGCGCCCATGGTTTAAGACCAGGGTTTTGTAACAGTGTGCTGTATAAATAGGCACTTATGTAAAGAAGTAGGGCTAGGTCTTGAATGATTATCTTATGAAGCTATTGTAATGCGAAGATAAGAGATTGCATAAGGGTTTTTGTAAGAAGGTTAAGTCCCAGCTATGTGCGGGATGACCCTTGCAGCTGTGTGCGCAGAGGTGTTTTGTGGGTGAAAAGGAAGATCTGCAGCTGTGTGCGCAGAGGCTTGCTGCTGTGTGCGTGGCTTTGAGGACTGAAGGGATCTGCAGCTGAGTGCGCAGATCAAAATTGCCATTTTAGTTGTAAAGAGTTAAATAAAGCGCAGTTCTGTGGACGTAACCCCTACACTGGGGGTGAACCACGTGACATCTGGTGTTGTGGTTCATTTGTGTGATTTGTTATTATATTTTATGCACTGTTAAGTAAATAACTGCTAAATTAATATTGTTGTTAATAACTAGCTTCGCTGTGAATTCCCAGATAAGGGTTGTGCAAGTAACTGTTTATTTATCTAACGTAAAGCTGCTTAATTGATATTACAAGCATTCTGTTAAGTGATCGTTAATAGTTAAAGACTAAAGGTACAGTAAGATTCTCTCTTCTGCTTGCAGAAACCTGATTCTGTGACACCCCATAGCTGTTTCAGGTGAGACTGTAGCCTGTTCGCAGGCTACTGCCGAAAGGGCCAACACTGTGGGTCTTTTGTTGGTGCGAAGTTAAGAGGTGAAACCCGGGTCTGCCCATTTATCCCAACATCTATGCCCTCTTTTTATATATCCATGAGAGACTAAATGCATAATTGTGTATAGTGTCTTTTATGGTTGCAAGGTTTCCATTGGATTCTATCATGTATGATAGTATGTGATTGGCATGTAATCAAACACATCAACCTCCCTATGTATCTTGATGTTCATAGAGCCTATTGTTGAAATTCATTTTCTTGACCTTAACCAAAAAGTACCCCTGAATCAAGAGGAAATATTTGTAAAGCATGGGAAGATTCTATACCTTATTTTAACACTTGGATTAGGAAGTTTCATCAAAACTATAAGGTGTGTATTGATTTTCTTGGATGACCAACTTCGATATTTTGGATAGAGGAAAGGGATTTACCGTGTTTGTTTATGTATTTTATGGAAGATATGAATTCTACTTGATTTTTTTTAGTTATATGCAAGCTTGCAATATAATTGACAAAATTTGCATATTTGTAAATTTTGTTTTGGATTCACAATGATGCTTGCGAATATACATATGCAAATAGTGAAGATCATTTGTTTTTTATGAGTTAATTGGGGTTTTAATTTACATTGGGCATGTAAATTATTTTTGCAAACTTGCAATGTGCTTGACAAACTTTACATATTTGTGAATTTTGGAATGGATTCACAAGGATGCTTGTGAATATGCATATGGAAATAGTGACATTGATTTGTTTTTATGAGTTAATTGCGGTTTTGGTTTCCATTGGGCATGTGAATTTTGGTAAATAATAAAAATTATTTGGTTTTTATGATTAAATTGGGGTTTTGGTTTCCATTGGCCAGGTAAATTCCGTTGGGGTTTTGGTTTCCATTGGTTTCCATTGGCCATATAAATTAAAATATTTTGGTTTAATTTCAAATTAGGGAAAATAGATTAATGAATACAGGGGAAAAATCATGACAATATTTGAGGAAAATACCTCACAAAGAGGAGGTTGATGGCTTTGGATCACCCAAAACGTGTTCGACTACTCTCATTTTTCTCCGTCAAAACTCCAACGGTGTGGCGTTGTGGCAAAAATGACGGGCTTGACCCATTTTAACCATAAAACTGGTTTTAGTAATCACGAGCACGTTTATTCAAATAAAAATAGGAGCAAAATTTGCATCAATAAAATGGGGATGCATTTTTGTGTACTATCCTAATTTCCATGCATGTTGGCAACCTTGGGACTAGGTTTGGCAGGGTCAGGATTACTTGGGATGACTTCTATTTTAAAGATCAAGAGTGATTGCCTTCACTCTACCATTGCATCTAAAAGTTCCCTCAACTTTGTGCACTCACCCATGTGAAAATTGAACCCAAGAGATAGATCAATTACACTCACAAAATTGCTAATCAAACATGCAAAATTCACACAAAAGGAGACTGAAATTGGAGCATAACTTAATCCTGTATTGAATAAGTGTATATTATCCAACCATATGAAGTAATAGGCTTCTCAAATATATAATTACATGATATATTTGAAATCACTAGGTTGCTATTCTAATTGGTCAAAAAGCAAGCTTACTAAATCAAGTCAAATCCCCCATAGGTGCAAAAAGGACTTTCCAAATATATGGAGATCCTCATGAATTATTTAGAGAAAGTGGGAAAGATAATAAGTGGTGGAAATACAACTCATTCATTCTTTTTTTTGGATAAAATGAAGGAGGAGGATGTGGTCAAAAAACAAGGCAAGTTCCCCTAGACTAGCTTTTTGTTTATGCCTTAAAATTGTTGTAAAGCAAGGAAGCTTTCAGAAAAATCAAATATGTGCTTTAAGGAACTAGGAATAAAGAAGACATGCTAAATATGTTTCCAGGATGATTCCAAAGTGCTCCATGACCCATTTTAGCAAGTATTGACTTCTAGGAACATGTAGAAGTCAACTAGCATAGAGAGAGAATCTAGGAATATAGGAATAAGACAAAAATGATTTAATTAATGTCAAATATGGGTAACTATGGGTTGATTATTCTAACACCCCCCCTTAAGCCTGACTTTATGAGTAAATATCAGAAAATTATAGGGCCTAGCAACAAGGCTTAGTCACCCTTTACATACTGCATGTCCATACAACCAAGGAAAGTGGCAAAAACCCAGTGGGAAAATCCTCCCTTAAACATGGACAGGACACAAAATTTTGGAAATATTGTTATCAATCATTATTCACCACATGATCAGTAATCCCTAGTAATGAT
Source organism: Pseudotsuga menziesii (assembly GCA_001517045.1). NCBI lineage: Eukaryota > Viridiplantae > Streptophyta > Pinopsida > Pinales > Pinaceae > Pseudotsuga > Pseudotsuga menziesii. The sequence continues at coordinate 227,885 of LPNX010881526.1, read as the reverse complement.
TTGAGATTATTGAAGGTCTTCTCACAGAATACTTTGGCGAAGATATCTGCTACTTGTTCTGAAGATGCACAGTAGAGTAGAGAAATGGTATCATCATGTACAAGCTCCCTGATATAGTGCATATGGATCTCAATGCGCTTGGTTCTTTGTCTTTGAACTAGATTAGTGGAGATTCGAATGGTGCTTTGACTGTCACAATAGATGATTGTTGAAAACCCTGATTCAAAACCACATTCTCCAAGTATCCCCCGCAACCATAAACATTGAGTAGTTGCATTTACAACTCCTCTATACTCTGCCTCTATAGATGAAAGTGCTATGGCACTCTACTTATTACTTGACTAGCTGATTGGTACTTCTACAAGCATGAACACATATCCTGAGGTAGACTTTCGATATATGTTGTCACCTACACAATCACTGTCAGTAAATCCAACTAGCTCTAAGTCATATTTTGCTTTGTAGAAAATCCCATGGGTCCTTGTTCCCTAAATAAAGTTTAGGATCCTCTTGGTTGCTCTCCAATGGATCTCATGAGGATGATCCATGTATCTTGAAACCACACTAACTACATAACATAATTCAGGTCGAGTATGTGTAAGATAAATTGAACACCCAATCAACTACCTATACAATGTATTATTTACCATAGGAGAAGAACCTACTTCTTCAAGTTTAACTCCTTAGAGGAATGGAGTCTTGCTTGGCTTGCAATATTTCATGCTGAACTTGGTGAGAAAATTTGAAGCATACTTTGACTAATGAACCTTGATTTCATGTTGGGATTGAGCAATTTTGAGACCCAAGAATTGGCTCAAAAATCCCAAATCTGTCATAGAAAAGGCATGGTTCATTACATCCTTCAAGGAGGCAATCTATTTCTTTGAACTTCCTATAATCAGTAGTTCATCCACATAGAGAAAAATAATCATTAAATAACCATGAATCAGCTTCAAATAGACATTAGGATCAGACTTGCATCGAACAAAACTCAGTGATAGTAGAAAGCCATCAATCTTGACATACAAAGCCCCCGGGGCTTGCTTGAGCCCATACAATGATTTCTTTAACCTGCACATTGAAGATGGATTAGATAAAAAAAACATTCTAGTTTCTGCATATAAATATCTTCATTCAGAAATGCATGCTTTACATCCATGTGATGTACCTCGCATTGCTTTGAAGCTGCAATGGATAGAGTAAGCCTTATAGAGTCCATATTTGCCACTGGTGCAAAGGTATCATTGTAATAAATACCATGTACCTAAGAGTAGCCCTTAGCTACCAATATTTCCTTATATTTCAAAGGAAAACCATCAGCAGCAAACTTAGTTTTAAACACTCACTTACACTTCACTAGCTTTCTCCCTAGGGGGAGATCAACTAGTTCCCATGTGTTGTTCTTCTGGAGTGAGATGAATTCTTATTTCATGGTTGTTTACCATATTGTATCATGTGCTACATATTCATATGCATATGGATCAAAATATATCATCAAATAACACTTCTCATCAAAGAGTGGATCTTTCACACAAAGGGCACTCTTAAATTGAGATCTAGTCCTCCTAGTGTCATTGGGATTTCCAGTTAGTTACCCAGCTGTATGAATGGTCCTTGCTTCCCAATTTGGTCTTGTAGGGTTGTTAGGATCTACAATTAATCCATAATTATCATAAATATCAAAATCATCAAACTCATTAGTCTCTTCACTTACAATCAATGGCTGTGGTGGTGAAGAGGGCTCTCCAACTTCAATTGCTACTAAATGCTCTTCTTCGAACTGAACACTTCATTCAATAAAAGATTTTTTAGTTCTCAATTTGATAAGCTTGTAACCTTTTGAATCTTTAGAATACCCAAAAAATATTCATGCTTGTCTTTGGGGTTGCAAATCCTTCCTCTTTTCAGTTGGAATTCTAGCCCAAGCCTTTGAGCAAAAATCCTGAAATGGGTCACATCTGGCTTGTGCCCACTTCAAGCTTCGAAAGGAGTCAGACCATCAAGCTTCTTATTTGGCACCCTATTATGGATATAGGATGCACAATGTATATCCTTGGACCAAAACTTTCATGGCAAATGTTTGTCCTCCATCATGCAAGTTGTCATCTCCTTCAGTGATCTGTTCTTTCTCTCAACAACACCATTTTGTCATGGTGTGTAAGTAATAGAATGTTGCACCTGGATACCTACATATTTCGAATACTAGATGAAATTAGAATTTAAACATTCACCACCAATGTCATATATGAGGATCTTTAGTTTCCTCCCGGACTGGTTTTCAACCAAGGCTCTAAAGACTTTGAAGAGATCAAAAAATTCAGACTTATGCTTTAGGACGTAAACCCAACAATACCTGGAAAAGTCATATATGAAGGTGAGTGCATATTTGGATTGACTCATGGACATATGAGGGAATGGACCAGAAATGTCACTGTGGATCAAATCAAGAGGTGTATAGGTTCTCTCATGACTAGCTCTCTCATACTTGTGCTCTGGGTGTTTTACTAGGATACAACCTTGACAGACTCCCTTAGAAAACTTGATCTTTGGTAACCCTATGACAATGTCTTTGTCACTTAAATTAGAAAGATACTTGTAGTTAATATGGCCAAATATTTCATGCCAAAGCTTTCTTGCTTCATTAACATGAGTAAGAAGAGAAGAGGGGTCTGAGTAGGGTAGAAAATGAGAAAAATTGTATACCTTCAAAGTGTGGTCAACAACACCTTTTGCTATGACTTTACCATTCAAAATCTTAGTGATTTCAATTTCATTGGGAGAGAATATGACTTTCTTTGGAGACCCAGTGTGAGTCATGTGATACAATGACAAGAGATTAGAGGCAAGACCTGGAACATACAACACATTATTGAATTTACCATGGTCAAGATCAATCCTACCTTTCCCATATTGTCAGTCAGAGAGTTATCTCCCAAAACTATTTGTGGACCTTTCGACATGTCAAGAGAGGAAAAGATCTCCCTTGTCGAAACCATATGTCTGGAAGCTCCAGAATCAATGATGAAGCTAGGTGAGCTTGAGGTGCCAGGAACCAAGGTATGTACTCTCTCCTTGTCTTCTGAATTTGATCCTCCTTCCCTCTTCTTTGAGCAATCAGGAAGGGAGATGTTGTTCTTCTCCATGATTTGGGTCAACATGTCAATTTTATTTTTCATACAAGAGCTCTCAGAATGATAGCCCTTACTGCAATATGTGCACTTGCTCATTTCTCCTTTGTTCTTCTTCTTCTAGGGTTCTTCTTGGAGCCTGAGGACTCCTCTTGAGACTTTGCCTTGTCTCTCTATTGCTCAGGTGTATTTTTATCTTTTTTCTTGCTTTTTGAATCCACCTTCGAATATCTAGCAACCAAATCTTGGTCTTTGGAAGGTTTGATGGTGCCCATCATCACCAATTTATCTTGCTCCTAAGTGAGGGATTCCATGAACTCAACAAGTTTAGCCATCTTCCAGGTTCAAGATGTCAATTTAGTGGCATAGAAGGTTGAAACAAACACTAAATATCCAGGACCAAGCTTTGAGAGAATGGTCAAAACTAGTTGCTCCTCCTTTTTTTCAATCCCACATTATTTTAACTGCAAAAAAAGGGCCTTAAACTTGGTAAAATAGAGTTGCAATGATTAGAAGCTACTGGGACTCAAGGAGATCAATTCATTCTCAATTTTATGTACTCTCATATCATCTATATTTCCAAAAATATCTTCAAGCTTCTCCCACACCTCAGTAGGAGATGTCAATGAATCAAGATGAAAGAGGAGGTCTCTTGAAATACTCAGACACAAAAGACCATAGGCCTCATCCCTCCTGTTGTGCCATTTTATTTTCTCTACAGCTACATTGGGATCTGCCTCAGTAGCCATGGTAACCCTATAGAGACCTTTCTCTCTCAACAATATCTCCATCTCATCTTTCCATTCAAAGAAATTGAATGGAGTCAAGATGATCCTTTGAGATTGGTCCATATCTCAGCTCCTGTGCCCTTCAGTCAGCAGAATGCGCTCCCAGTCAGTGATGTTGAACCCAAAATAAAAATTTGGAAGGATAAAAATTGATATACAAAGGCTTTGATACCATTTGGAAATTTAACCCAAGAGATAGATCAATTACACTCACAAAATTGCTAATCAAACATGCAAAACTCACACAAAAGGAGACTGGAATTGGAGCATAACTTAATCCTGTATTGAATAAGTATACATTAGCCAACCATATGAAGTAATAATCTGCTCAAATATATAATTACATGAGATATTCTAAATCACTAGGTTTCTATTCGAATTGGTCAAAAAATAGGCTTACTAAATCAAGTCAAATCCCCCATAGGTGCAAAAATGACTTTCCAAATCTATGAAGATCGTCACAAATTAGCTAAAGAAAGTGGGAAAGCTAATAAGTGGTGGAAATACAACTCATTCATCATTTTTTTTGGATAAAATGAAGAGGATGATGTGGTAAAAAAACAAGGCAAGTTCCCTTAGAATAGCTTTTTTTGTATGCCTTAAAACTGCTGTAAAGCAAGGTAGCTTTCAGAAAAAGCAGATATGCGCTTTAAGGAACCAGGAATAAAGTAGACATGCTAAATATGTTTCCATAATGATTCCAAAGCACTCCATGACCCATTTTAGCAAGTATTGACTTCTAGGAACATGTATAAGTCAACTAGCATAGAGAGGGAATCTAGGAATCTAAGAATAATACAAAAATGATTTAATTAATGTCAAATAAGGGTAACTATGGGTTTATTATTCTAACAACCCATAGGTACTTACCATTTTACTCATAAAATATAAACTATACATATACATCTATCATTTGTTAACATTTACTTTAGGCATCATTTAGCATGATCCCAATCACATGGTACTTTCATTAGCTTATAATCATTTCTTTTATTAAGGCCTTCGGGTAGGGTTGGTCAACTAAGTTAGGCATCTTTAAACCTCTTTGCATGTTGGATTAACAAAAATGTTGATGGAGGAAAAAATAACGTAATGTAAAATGTATAAGTAATAAATATGAAGAATATGGTTTACAATAATAATTGCCCTGGTATTTTATACCTTAAGTGGGGAAGAGAGGTGACTTTTCAAGTCACCTCTTAGTTTAATTACAAACATTTACTAAAATTAACCTAGCTTAATATTTAAATTTAACAGTTGTAACATTGCATTCTATGTTTCCCATGATGCATCTTCTTCTGGGTAATTATTCCATTTAATGAGGTATTCCTTGATCAGTCTAGTGTGTAATATCCATTCTTTGATGTTGATGATAGCTTCTGGTTCTAAGATTAGTTTCCCTTCTTCATCTAGAGTGGGGAGTGTTGTTTGAACTAATTGTTGTTGACCTAACAACTTTTAAGATTTGATACATGGAAGACGTTGTGAATTCGACTTGTCTCCGGCAACTTTAGCTCGTATGCTACATTGCTAATCTTACGCATAATTTGGTATGGACCATAGAATTTAGGTGTTAATTTGTTCTTTCCTTGTTGTTTTAGTGATAATTGTTTGTATGCTTGAAGTCTTATGAATACCCAATCTGCTAATTCAAACTCTCTCTCAGTTCTATGCTGGTCTTCTTGTTGTTTCATATGATTTTGTGCCATAGTTAAATTATCCTAGAGTGTTTGCATAATTCGTTGGTTGTCTTCTAGTTGATATTTTACGGTGGGTACTTTTGTGCTTCCTTGAATGATTTATTTCCATTGGGGTGGCTCATAACTATATAATGCTTGAAAAGGAGTCATATTTGCTAAGGTGTGATAAGTAGCGTTATACCACCATTCCGCGAGATGTCGTCATTGTAACCATTTGTTCTGTTTATCTGCGATGAAACTACAGAGGTAGGTTTCAAGACACTTTTTTACCACTTCATTTTTCCTATCAGTTTGTTGGTGATATGCTGAGCTCATATTAAGAGTGATCCCTGTTTGCTTGCAGAATTCCTTCCAAAAATTTCTTGTGAATTTGGCGTCTCTGTTGCTAACTATAATTTTTGGGAAACCATGTAATTTGTAAATATTTTTACAAAACACTTGAGCAATTTGTTTAGCTGAGACAATTTTCTTTATGCCCATGAAATGTGCATATCTCGTTAGTCGATCTACTACCACAAGAATTTTATCCTTACCCTCTCATAAGGGTAACCCTTCATTAAAATCCATAGAAATTTCCTCCCACTTTTTCTTTGGAATATGCAATGGGTGGAGTAGCCCTGGAGTCATGATATTTTCGTTTTTATTCCTTTGACATGTGTCGCATTTGGCTACATATTTTTGAATGTCTTTATGCATTCCTTTCCAATAAAATGGCTGTATGGCATTGTAATATGTTTTGAAAAAACCTACATGTCCAGCAGCAGGTGAATCATGAGATTCTATCATTACCTTAGTTTTAAACCTTGATGTTGGGTTTAAATAGACCCTTCCTTTGTACCACAAGATGTCATTTCGCCACTCAAATTTTGAACCTCTATTTGGGTCTTTGATTAAGGTGCACGTGTTTGGATCTTTAGCATATTCTCTTCATATTTCATCCAACCATTCTAGAATAACGATTGAAATTGCATATGTTTGGACTTCATCCTTTCTAGATAGAGCATCAACGACTAAATTGTCTTTCCCTCTTTTATGTAATATCTCCATATCAAAGGTAGTGATTTTTCTATCCACTTATGTTGTTCTGTTGACAATTTTTTTTGTTGGAGGAGGTATTGAAGACTGTTATGGTTTGTTCTTATCAGTATTTTGCTCCCTAGAAGGTGTTGTCGCCATTTTGTTAAGGCATGTATAATGGCCATCGTCTCTTTATCATAAGTGGACTTCAAACTTTCTCTCTTGTTGAGCTTCCTACTTTTGAATGCTATTGGGTTCCCTTCTTGCATCAAAACTATGCCTAATCCAAACCCTGATGTGTCGCACTCTACTACAAAGGGTTTTGTGAAGTATGGCATGGCTAATACCGGAGTTGAAGACATCATGCATTTTAATGTTTCAAAACATTTTCATTAGAGGAAATTTGGGGTCTAAAATGAGCCTTATAAGAAAAAGTGCCAACAATAAGTTCTTGTGAGTTGGAATTCAAGAACCAATAGAATTCCAATAAAATGAATCAACCATAATGGTTGAATTGACATATTTGTCATAAAAAAAACTACTTTTTTTATTCGTATTTTCGACATATCTCCTTGTGTCTTTACTCAAATTTCAATCAGGAGAGCTCGTTGGATGTGGAATTTGATTCTGCATCCAATGAGTACACACACTGCATACTTTTGACAGACCCCGCTAAGCCCAAAAATAATAAATACCTGCAAAAACATGATGTTGATGTCATCATCACATTTTTGCAAGTATTTATTTTTTTTGGGGTAGCAGGGTCCATCAAAAGTATGCAGTGTGGGTACTTGTTGGATGTGGAATCAAATTCCACATCCAACAAGCTCTCTCGATCGAAATTTGAGTAAAGACACAGGGAGATATGTCAAAAATCCGAACACAAAAAGTAGTTTTTTTCTTTTTTCCTCCAAAATTAATAAATATTATTTTATTATTTTAACTATTATTTTATTATTTTAACTATTATTTTATTATTTTCCTTAGGAGGCCCATTTTAGACCTCAAAATTCCTCTAATGTCTGCTTCACTATTCCATTGGAAGGAATTTTTTGTCAATAAATTTGTGAGAGGGGCAGTTTTATGGGCGTAGTTCTTTACAAATCTTCGATAGTATCCTGTTAGGCCTAGAAATCCCCTTAGTTTCGATATGTCATCAGGTTTGGGCCATTCCATGATTGCCTTGATTTTACTTGGATCAACCTAGACACCTTCCTTTGATATTTTGTGACCTAGGTAGTCCACTTCTTCTTTTCCAAGGGTGCACTTAGACCTCTTTGCGTAGAATTTTTTTTCTTCCAAAATGGTAAGTACTTGACTTAAGTGTTCCAAATGCTCCTTCCATGTTCTGATATATATGAAAATGTCATCAAAAAACACTAGTAAGAATTTTCTTAAGAATGGCTGGAACAATTCATTCATTGCAGCTTGAAACGTAGCTGGAGTGTTAGTCAACCTAAAGGGCATTACTTTGAACTCATAATGGCCTTCATGAGTGCAAAAAGAAGTTTTAGCTATGTCTTCTACTCTAACTTTGATTTGGTAATAACCAGATCAGAGATCCAAATTTGAAAATTACTTAGCCCTATGAAGTTCGTCCAGCAACTCATCGATGAATGGGATCGGAAATTTATATTTGATAGTTATTTTGTTTAGTCCTCTGTAATCTATACATAGCCTGAACGACCCATCCTTCTTTCATACTAGCACTACTGGAGCTGCATAGGGGCTTCTGCTTTTTGAAATGATGCCACACTTTAGAATATCCTGAGTTAAACTCTTGAGCTCTGTTTTATGGTGATGTAGGTATCTGTATGGTTTGCTACTTGCAGGTTTTGTCCCTGGTTCTATTTCGATTATGTGTTCAATATTTCTGTTTGGTGGAAGCTCCATGGGTAGTTCTTGAAACACCTTATGATTTTTTTTAATAAGCTCTTTTATCTCTGGTTGTTTTTCCATGTCTCCTTCACACGTTAGAAGCTCCATTTCTTGGCATTGAAGTATGTATGCTTGTGCACCTTTTTGAATTAGTTTTTCCATCTGATGTGATGTAACTAACTGTGTCTGAGGTGGTTGGAACCTGTATAATTTGTGTGTCTTCCTGAATGACTGGAATTCAATAAAATTCTCTTAGTGATTTGTGGAGTATGTACCCAAGGTTTGTAACCATTGTATTCCTAATACTACATCGACTCCTCCTAGTGGTACCGCAAAAAAAATATGATTCTAAGTTATATTCTTGCATTTGTAACTTGACTTTGTGACATTTTCCTGTGCATTGTCAATCTTCTTGCTATCTGCTACCATAACCTTCATGTTAGGTACTAGACGAACAAATAAGTTAAATATTTTAGCAAGGCTGGCATTAACGAAGTTATGGGTGTTTCCAGAATCGAATAGAACTGTGATGTTATTATTTTTTATATGTCCTTAAATCTTCAATGTTTGCGGTTGGGAGATTCCAGTAATAGAAGCTAATGATATTTTGGGGTGTTGTCCTCGATTTCTATTTGGTAGTCTGGTTGACTATCCACCTCGTTCTCAATTGGTTCTTCGACCTCCAACTCTGCTTCTTCTGCTTCACATGCATACAATTTCTTTTGTAAGCATTGATGCTTAGGATCCCATTTGTCTCCACAGAACTTACATTTCCCTTCCTTTATTCTCCAGGCCTCTAAATTGGGCTTCATTCCTTCCCTGAGTTGTGGTAGTGTATATCTTGGATTTCCTGTGTATGTTGATTGGAAAGGATTCCTTTTGGAGTCGTCTTTGTCGAAATGTGTATGAACAGATTTCTTAAAATTTTTTTCAATAATCTTAGCTTTGCATTGTGCTTCCTCCATGGTAGAAATGTTATGTAACTCTAGTTCATCACAGATGTGTTGTTTAAGATCGTGTATGAAGTTTTGTAATCATTGGTCATTGGTTAACTCGAGGACTCTAGTTGACAACACTTCCCAATCACATGTGTACTCATTAACACTGTTTTTTTGTTGTAACCTTGTGAATTTGGAAAAAAAATATTTTACTTCAACGCCTTGGAATCTTTTGATGAGGTAATTCCTGAAACTAGCCCAGTTGTGAGAACATATTCTTGCAGTGTTCTTCCACCATAAGTACCAATTATAAGTGTTTCCTTCTAGATGCATGGAGGCATATTTAATTTTCTCTCCTTCATAATGGATGTTGTGGATGTCTAGGTATTCCTCGGCTTTGTTAATCCATGCTATGCATTGCTGTTGTTATTTTTTCAACATTAAGCTAGAATTATGTTAGGTTCTTTACTAAGAGAATAACAAGTACAGCAATCAAACACAAGAGACAATGAACACAATGTTTTTGATCGGGGAAACCATAAATGGATAAAACCCCGCAACTTCCCCAAAGATAGAATCAACACAAGATGTAAGACCCCAAAAACAGCAAGATGCACTCCCGACAGCAGTAGTCTTCTTCTTCTCTAGTCCCATTGTATTTCCTTCCTCACTAATGCGCCACACTTGAGTGAGTGAGTGATGTGTGTTACAAGTGATAAATAAAGAGGCTCTCACTCTCTATTTATATTCTTCCATTCACTTGAAGTGCACTCAATCATGTTGGCCCAACTTAACAATTACTTACCAGAGCCTACATCTCAATGAGTGTATAATAACTCTAGTGCCCCGAAACTGTGGGGACTTTAACAATGACTTGACAAGACTTGTTTAACTTATTAATCCTCCCGATCGAAACATTAGGGCATGACAACATGACTCAAATACATAATAGAAACATCCTAGAATAAAAATCGGATTACAATATATAAGATACATAGAAGAATACATTCCAAAGTTACAAATACATCAACACTCCCTCTTAACTAGGAAGGTATTCTTTCGACACAATTTTCAGCACTGGTCTTCTTCTCTGAATCATCTTTGTCTTCAAGTCATATTTTTCTTCAAGTCATCTTCATATTCAAGTCTTCTTCATTATCGAATTTGGATCATTTCTCGATCTGGATCATCATAGAACATCATCATTGGATCTGGATCATCACTCAATCTGGATCATCATCACTGGACTGGATCTAGATCATCACTCGATCTGGATTTGGATTTGGATCATATCTCGATCTGGATCATCACTGCTGGATCTGGATCATCACTTGATCTGGATCTCTCGGATTCATCATAATTGGATCTTGATCATAGCTTGATCTGGATCTCACTAGTCATCATCATGTGTGTACTATCTCATCATAGGAAGTTCTACAGAACTAGCCCTTTTTCATGCTGGTTGTAGGCCTAGCCCACAGGTAGGTCTTCGCCTAGCACTTACATATGACCTTCTCATTAGAAAGGCATGCCCATCACTCACATCTGATCATGTAGTAAACTACAATCACATCAGAAAGGCCCATCACTCACATTCACCAGCATGGTAGGCACATCAACTACCAACTGTGAAATAGCTCTACACTTATATCTGACCTACTTGTCAGAAAGGCATAGTACTCACATCCATCCAGGCTGGAACCACATCCGCCACAATGATGGAAGACTTTCAACCAAGCTGGAACCACATCCACCACAATGATGAAAGAACTCTTTTCTTTTCACCCAGGTTGGAACCACATCCGCCACAATGATGAAAGATTTCCGCACTTACATCTGACCTACTCGTCAGAAGGGCATGTACTCACATCTGACCTGGTAGGAAATGAATCCTACACTCTCATCAGAATGGCCCCCAGTCCCTGACTGAGCTACCTGGTAACGGACTAGGTGCCTCCACTCTCCCAGAGAGTGGTAGTTGACCTTACATCTGTCCTACTCGACAGAATGGCCAACACTCACATCTGACATGGGAGGAACCTAATCCTTTAGCCATGACAGAATGGTTCAGGCCTTACATCTGACCATGGAAGGAACCAATCCTCTCACCATGTCAGAATGGCTGTCTCAGTCCCGGACTGAGTGTTCTTAGTAACTGACCAGGTGCCTCCATTCCCAGAATGGCAGTCAGCACTCATATCTGACATGGAAGGAACCAAATCCTCTCACTATGATAGAATGGCTCAACCCTTACATCTGACCATGGAAGGAACCAATCCTCTCACCATGTTAGAATGGCTCTCTCAGTCTCAGACTGAGTGTTCCTAGTAACTGACCAGGTTCCTCCATTCCCAAAATGGCAGTCAGCACTCATATCTGACATGGAAGGAACCAAATCCTCTCACCATGACAGAATGGCTCATCCCTTACATATGACCATGGAAGGAACCAATCCTCTCACCATGTCAGAATGGCTATGGGTCTCATCACTTTCTCTTGGAGGGAACCTCGATCTGGAGAACACCAAGTCTCTCTCTGAAGTACTCTAACTTCAGCCTAGCCAATGGCTTTGTCAATACATCAGCTATCTGTTCCTCCATTGCAACATACTGGAGCTTCACTGCTCCTCTCTGCACCATATCCCTGATATAATGATACTTGATCTCGATATGCTTTGACTTGTCATGGAATATTTGATTCTCTAAAAACTTCACGCAACTCTGGTTGTCACAATGTATATAAGTAGCATCCAACTGAAGATCAAATATATCAGACAGTAGCTTCCGCAGCCATACTACCTCACAACTAGCTGAACAAGCTGCGACATACTCTGCTTCAGCTATACTCACTGCCACACTGGATTGCTTCCTGCTAAACCAAGAGATCACACCTGATCCTATACTGAAGCAACATCCTGAAATACTCTTCCTGTCGATGGCACTGCCTACCCAATCTGAATCAACATAACCTTCCAGGTTAATCTTTTGATTCGCATCGTACTTGAGCCCATAATCAATTGTACCCTTCAGGCACCTTAGAATATGCTTTGCAGCAATCAAGTGAACACTTCTCGGATCTGTTAGGTACTGGCTCAAGGTATTCACAGCGAAGCAAATGTCTGGTATCGTGTTCGTTAGGTACATCAATGACCCAATCATCTGACGATACATCATAGCATCAACCGTCTCTGATGAAGCATCACTCATAGCTTCAGGTTCGATGCCATAGGTGTGGCCATAGTCTTGCAGCCCATCATCCCAAACCTCTTCAGGATCTCTACTGCATACTTCCCTTGTCCAAGGAAGATTCCATTTGTACTCTGCCACACCTCCATACCTAGAAAGTAATGCATCATTCTCAAGTCCTTCATCTCGTACTCAACAGCAAGCTTTCTCTTTGTATCAGCAATCAACCCATCTGTACCTGTCACAAATAGATCATCTACATACAGTAGGAGCATCACTGGGTTGCCATCTTTAACCTTGTAGTAAAGGTTGGAATCTGCTTTACTCTTGGTAAAGCCCAAACCAGATAGAAAGCTATCAATCCTGCCATACCAGGTCCTGGGTGCCTGTTTCAAACCATACAGGGCTTTCTTCAATCTGCATACATGAGACTCTCTGTCATGTGTCTCAAACACGAGTGGCTGTTCTACATACACTTCCTCTTCTACTACACCATTCAAGAAGGCAGTCTTGACATCCATCTAGTGTATCTTCCATTTCATTACTGCAACCAAAGCAAGTACTGATCTAATGGAAGTGTATCTGGCTACAGGTGCAAAGGTCTCTTCATAGTCTATTCCCTCTTTCTGAGAGAATCCTCGAGCTACGAATATTGCCTTATACTTTCCAATGCTACCGTCTGCAGCATGCTTGATATTATAGATCCATTTGGAAGTGACAACTGACTTCCCTTTTGGTCTTGGGACAACATCCCAAACATCATTCTTCATGATCGATTGATATTCTTCAATCATAGCATCCTTCCATTATTTATGTTCTGCCGCTTCTTCATAACTAGAAGGTTCTTTATCAATGAAATCACATAGTAAAGCTACATACCCGAAATTAGATCTGGTTCTCTTTCTTTCTCTGTGATTCTCTTCTAGAGCCCCATATCTTTCTGTACCTTGGATAAGTTCACGTACCCAAGCAGGTTTCCTCTTATGAGGATTCTTTTCCAGAGGTGGATCTACAGGTCTTTGTGGTTCTTCGAACTCTCGATCTTCTTCTTGAGATTCTTTGTCCATGATTGTATCATGAATTATGGGTACTTCTGCTTCCGCTTCTTCATGTTCTTCAGCAGGTCTCTTTCTGGATTTGCTGTAAGCTGTGCCTTCGTCAAATGTCACATCCCTGCTAATGTCAATCTTCTTGTATCCTGGGAAGTAGATTCTGTAATCCTTCGAGCTTTCATAGTATCCCACAAATATGCCCTTCCTTCCTGAAGGATCTAATTTTGTTCTCTTTTCTTTTGGAATGTGTATGTACACGGGACAACCAAATATTATGAGATGGTTGACTTCTGGTTTCTTGTCAAAGAAGACTTCTTCAGGAGTCTTGTTCTTGAGTACTCTATGTGGAGTACGGTTCTATACATACACCGCTGTTCTGGCAGCTTCAGCCCAAAGATGCATAGGCAGATCTTGATCATGAAGCATAGCTCTTGCAGCTTCCATGATATTTTTGTTTTTCCATTCTGCAATCCCATTTTGTTGTGGATTATAAGGAGTGGACAACTCCCTCTTAATCTCTGATTCTTTGCAAAGCTCTTTGAATTCATTCGAAGTGAATTCTCCACCATTATCTGATCGAATGGTCTTTATCTTCTTTTTAGTATGGTTTTTTATCAAGGCTTTGAATTCTTTAAACTTGCTGAATACTTCATCTTTGTTCTTCATAAAATAAATCCATGTCTTTCTAGAAAAATCATCAATAAAAGAAACATAGTATGCATACCTGCTAAGTGAGTTTGATGACATAGGACCACATACATCGGAGTGGATGATTTCTAGAATGGTTTTGGCTTTGCTTTCGCTGCTTGGAAATGTATTCTTTGTATTCTTTCCTTTTGCACATCCTTTGCAGACCCCATCATGTTTTGCTTGAATTTTTGGAAGACCTTCGACAGCTTTACTTGCAATGGGTAGTGTTCTGTAATGCACATGTGCAAGTATTCTATGCCAAAGCTCATTTGGATCTATTGTGTCATGGATCAAGGCTTGTTCTAGATGGCCCTTCAATTTGTACAAGCCTCCTTCTTGTTCTCCAATTGCTACCGCATCATCGATAGTCTTTCCTTTTGGCCACATGATGACTTGACCATCTATGAATGCCACCCGCATTCCTTTTGCATCCAATGCTGAAATGGATAAAAGGTTCTTCTTCAATCCTGGCACAAACAATACTTCTTTCATTGTTAGAGACTTACCAGATTCTAGCTTGTATGAAGATTCTCCACTACCTTTTATTGGATATTGGTAGTCATCTCCTAGTTTCACCTTGTGAGGTGATTCATGTTCTGACAGTCTTATAAAAGATTCCTTGAATCCCGTCATATGTTTGGAAGCCCCACTATCTATGAGCCAATCATCACTTCCATGAGTAATGTTACCTATGAGAGCTGATATCAGAACATATTCATCCTCGCTTGAAGAATCTTCACTTTCATAACTGGTTCTTTTTCTGGATGGTTCATCATCCTCTGCAGCATGAGCATGATGTCTTCTTTTTTTGCTCTTCTTTACTATCTTCTGTTTGTTAGGACAATCTTTTGCAAAGTGTCCTACTTCATCACAAGCATAGCATATGACTCTAGACATATCTCTTTTAGTATTATCTTTGTGAGAATGCTTACCTCTGGAGCAATGAAATTTCTTTCTTGTTGACTTGGAGTGAGTCTTGGAGTGTAACGTGAGAGCTTGGTCTTCACTTCCCATCTTCTCTTCTGGGGATTCTATCCAAAATTCTTCTTGAGAGCATTCTTCCCATAGTCTGCTGAACTTGACTATCTTCTTCCTAGCACAGATTCCTTGAATGAAAGCATCCCACGACCTAGGGAGGCCATTCAAAGTAGTCATTACAATCTCTACGTTTTCCACTTCTTCATCAACAGCTTCTAATTGTTCCTTGATCTGAGAAACCCTTGTGAAGTAATACTGGATAGTTTCTGCATTCTAAATCTTCACATTCTTTAGTTGGTTCCTCAGGGTCATCTTCCGATTGATGTTCTTTCCTTCAAACAATTTGGTTAGGGCATCAAACATAGCTTTAGGTGTCTTGAGAGAGGACACCTGTGGGATAAGGTGATCCTTAATAGAATCAACAATGATCCTCTTTTCCATAACCATATTCTTCTTATGTAAGGCCTTTGCCTCATCTCCCTCTAGAAGTGGAACCTCCTCATGAATGTAGGAGTCTAATTCATTCTCTTCCAAGATTAGGGAGATCCTATACTTCCAGGCTCGGAAGTTATCAGCTCCCTCAAGCTTTTCATCAAGCTTGGTATGATGAGACATCTTAAATGAGAACCTCAAATGGAAATACAAAATATTTTAGTTCTTACCAAGTTCAAGATGTCGGATTTGAAACTTGAGCTGAAATCCTGCAGAGTTGGTTCAGGAGCAAACTAGGGTTTTGCTTTTTCGAAGTTCTATCCACCCAAATGCCTTGAAATTTGTCCCTAACTTTGATTTTAGGGAGGAGATAAATCTAGGCTTGGTCTCACTGAAAAATTCCTCTTCTGTAAAAAGCCCTAAATTTCGACCCCACTGACAGGTCTAAAACTGAAAAACCTCAGAATTGGATTCTGTTTTGATAGAAAGATGCACCCCAAGGAGGAGAGTTGTTCCACCTTACTTTTGCTGAAAATTTGTGGAGGAAGGTCCACAAACTAGGAAGCCCTAGTTCCCGCAGCTACACAGTGTCTTCTTCTCAGGTTAGCTCTGATACCATGTTAGTTTTTCAACATTAAGCTAGCATTATGTTAGGATCTTTACTAAGAGAATAACAAGTACATCAATCAAACACAAGAGACAATGAACACAATGTTTTTGATCAGGGAAACCATAAATGGAGAAAACCCCGCAAATTCCCCAAAGATAGAATCAACACAAGATGTAAGACCCCAAAAACAGTAAGATGCACTCCCAACAGCAGTAGTCTTCTTCTTCTCTAGTCCCAGTGTATTTCCTTCCTCACTAATGCACCACACTTGAGTGAGTGAGTGATGTGTGTTACAAGTGATAAATATAGAGGCTCTCACTCTCTATTTATATTCTTCCGTTCACTTGAAGTGCACTCAATCATGTCAGCCCAGCTTAACAATTACTTACTAGAGCCTACATCTCAATGAGTGTATAATAACTCTAGTGCCCCGAAACTATGGGGACTTTAACAATGACTTGACAAGACTTGCTTACCTTATTAATCCTCCCAATCGGAACATCGGGGCATGACAACATGACTCAAATACATAATAGAAACATCCCAGAATAAACATTGGGTTACAATATATAAGATACATAGAAGAATACATTCCGAAGTTACAAATACATCAACAATTGTTCGTCCCCGTCATATTTGGGTAACTCGACTTTCACTCGCATTTGGCGTCCTTGTGTATATGAGTTTGAGGACGACATGTTGAATAAAGGATCTGGCTGCTCTGGTGTTCTTGGAGAATTTGGATGTGGGTCATTAAATATTTGTAATTTGTCCAAGATGGCGGTTAAAAATGCCTGATTTTTCTTTTGGTCTTCTTGTAGAGTGAGGAAGGTATTCTCCATTCATGACGTGATGTGTCCAAGTCAACGTCAAATTGTCACTCGTTTGTTTGATCTTTGCCTGGAGTTCCTCGTAGTTCTTATTAATCTTCTCATTGATTTGGTTGAACCAAGTGTCCATTGATCTTGTGATTGAAATTTTCTCGACGCTAAATGTGGATTTATTTTTGTTTGCGATATGATGCCAGCCCGCCACGATTTTTTTTTAATAATTATAATAATAATTATTATTATAATATAGTTTTGTTTAATAATAATATTAATAATTAATAATATTAATAAAAAATATTAATATTAATAATTTATTTAATATTAAATTGGTATTAAGGAGTCACGTGATTGATTCTTTCGTCACGTAGTTGAGGATGAAGTGTTTTGTGAGGTGGGTGGCATTAGCAGCTGGAGGTGTCGGGGTAGCAAGTGGAGGAGCAGCATATGGAAGGAAGGGTAGAGGATATGGAGAGGAGGCGATGATTGGGAGGTAGAACGATGATGGGTTGGGAGCGTGGAAGAAGGGGAATGGCTGAGAGGGAGTAGGGTGGGAGAAGGAGAAACAGAGAGCAACGGGAGTGGAAGATGTGGTGCCGGCGGCAAAGGGGAAATGGAGTGCAGCGTGAGCACGTGGACAGTAAAGAGGAGGTGGTGCAGTGGAGGTGAGATGGTGGTGGACTAGTTTCAAGAGCCAAGAGGCTCTGATACCAATGAAATAACAGAAATGTTGATGAAGAAAAAAAGAACATAATGTAAAATGTATAAGTAATAAATATGAAGAAGATGGTTTACAATAATAATTGCCCCGGTATTTTATACCTTAAGTGGGGAAGAGAGGTAACTTTTCAAGTCACCTCTTAGTTTAATTACAAACATTTACTAAAATTAACCTAGCTTAATATTTAAATTTAACATTTGTAACACATATATCATTTGTTAAAATTTACTTTAGGCATCATTTAGCATGAACCCAATCACATGGTACTTTCATTAGCTTATAATCATTTCTTTTATTAAGGCCTTCGGGTAGGGTTGGTCAACTAAGTTAGCCATCTTTAACCCTCCTTGCATGTTGGATTACCTCGTATATCATTCTAGTTATTCAGTACTTGATGAGAAGTAGAAATTCAAAATTTCATTTAATCAACTTAAAAACAAGTAAGATGACGTTAGTGTTTATCAAAGTCGTTTTTGCTCAACGCAATTAATTTTCAGTAACTCCTAGCATTATTTAGAGCCCACACTCAATGCTAAAAACTAGGAGTTAAACTTAGTATGTACTTGTATAATACACCTAGGGATATAATGGCCAAGGATCTGATGTTCCAGAGCTTATGCTCAATGTCAATTTGGAATGCTCAAGGGATTATGCCCAACACTTCCAATTCTTATATTTCATGTGCTTCAGATCTTATGCTCAACACAAACATTTCATAACTCATGTGCTCCAAAGATCGCACTCAACAAAAACATCAAATCACTCATGTGCTCCAAGGCTCGTCTTCAACACAAAATCTCAGCAATCATGTACTTCCCCCAACACATTTATAGAACTCAATCATGCAATCGGTCTTTTGCACATTCTTTAACAATAATCATCTCAATATATGTATTTTAAGGTAAATCATGTAATATATTTAGTATATTGTGCTACGACAATAATCTTGTCCATCACGGTCCATGCCCAACATATACAATCACATACATGCTAAGTAAAACATATGCAATGTCACGTCCCCATCCCTCAGACCGGCAAAGAGAACGCGACGAACACCAAGCATATGGGCAAATAGCCCCATGAACATAAGCAATACAAATGCCGATATTAAATTTCTTAAACATACACAGCAGGATGCATGATTCATCATACCAAGATGCATAATTTCCCAATCATTCAGCGGAATCAAACATATTCATAAGCCATAATTCAGCATACTCATCATAATTCATTAAAAATCAATATAATTTGTAGAGGTGGAGCAGAAGTAGCACCTATTTGATGAAGACTTCACCCGCAACTAGCTACATCGCTGCAACCTTCCACCCAACCATAGGCCAGCTTGCTCATCAATCTCTCAGCAATGCTGCCACCCCCGAGCTAGGCATGATTCCTCCAAGGATAAGGGACAATGCAGGCTTACACATAGCCGGGGGACACAATCAGTCGAACCAACACCGCTGGGTTTATCAGGCCATCTACAGATCGACCAAGCCAGCACAGTTCGAAGACCAACCACTACATAACAGCAGCAAAACAACCCTTCCCAGCCCTGTGAAGAAGGCAAAGGCAACCAGGGATAATCCCAAATAGAAGAGGAGAAAATCTCAAGTCCACAAGGCAACACGAAGTTGTTCTTGGCCCTATCGTGGCCAAAACAACTCAGCTGCGACCCAAACCAGGGTACTTCAGCAGCCGCAAACTTACAACGAATGATAACCGCAATCCCCAATCCCAAAATAGGGAAAATCAACCAACATATTAGAAATCCACAGTGGCCCAAAATGAATTTGAGCACCACAGCCAACAAAACATAGGGAAGACAACAATCCCAAAACGAAATCAGTGAGCATGGCTCACAACATGGAAAATGACTCCAACGATCTGTGTGTGAGAGAAACTTGCACCAGACCCCAAAACATAGAGGAAAACATATGCACGGCCACAAATCAGTAAGGAAACTTACACACAGTCCCTGAGCATGAAATGGCTCCTCCACCCAAAATTCCCAAGTGACAGCCACGATTTCTCTCTTGCTCCCTGCGTGAGCAAATCCAATGCAAAATCTGTGCACGTGAGGATAAAGGACATGGCCAGCAAGTGTGGGAAACAGCAGTCTGAAATGGAAGGAGGACGGACTCCCAATAGTCATCTGAAATCATGGAAGAACAACAGCAACCCAAATCATGGGTACACAGACAAAGAAGAACCCGACTGGTGCACGAGGAAGATAGAACGCCTCTCTGTGTGAGGATCTCAGCTTGCGCGCGAATCCATAGACCTTCACGTGGAACCAACAGACCACACCCGTGAAGGTGAGGATGAGTAGACCAGAATGGAAGAATTGTGGAGAAGTGGAGTGTGCGTGTAGGAAAGGACTGACAGTCCTGCCACACCCACTCCCCAAAACATTAACTCCTTCAACTAACAAAACAAAGCAATAAATAGGTTGACAATGGAATATGGCAATTTAAACAAGGTGGCAACATATGGGTTTTTCCCCCATAGACCAAGGTTGACATCCCCCACCCCTTATCCTTTGGAATCATGCCCTTTTTCATTCAATGTTGCACTGCCGTAGCTGGTTGTGGTTTATTTTATTTGATGTGCGTATTTACATGATGCCGAATTATAATGTGCCAAATGGCACGATAAACCATCGGCAACTATCCCCATTGCCAAAACACACACACAACCAAATCGATGGTGGGGCTTTTTCCTTGAGCTCCTCACCATGATTAATTACAATATATACATCATGCAAACGGGGTCAAAACCGGGGACATTACATGCAATAGCTTATTCCCAATATATCTAACAAATCATCATACTCATGTGCAGTGAGGTCTTACGCCCAATATACAAAATATAAATATCAAAGCAACATCATATGCATTGGGACTTAATCCCATCAGTGTCAGGTCAAAATACGGGATATTACATATAGTGATATGCTTAACAGTCCCATTAACTACTTTTTGGATTCCATTAGACAATAATTGAATAATTATTTATTTATTTCTGGTCATTCAAATATCAGATTCTCTTTTATGTTTGTGATATAGTTTGTTCTTAATAGATTTTTTGGGTTAAGAGAGTCAAGTGCGTTCACTAATTTAGTTTGTTGGTTATATTGCAAAGTAGAATTTCCCTGAAGTACATACTAATGTTGCAGAAACGCTTTGTATGAAAACTTGTTTAGCTCCTTCTTCCATGGCTTCAAAGATTTCAATCCCAAGGTTTGAAGTGCAACACATGCTTTTGTATGTAAAAATGATCATTTTTTAAGTCTTTAATTGTGTTGATCCAATTCCATACTTAATAACTTGATAATCATTATTTTGTATGCTTGAATGATGCAA
Organism: Pseudotsuga menziesii; assembly: GCA_001517045.1. Taxonomy (NCBI): domain Eukaryota; kingdom Viridiplantae; phylum Streptophyta; class Pinopsida; order Pinales; family Pinaceae; genus Pseudotsuga; species Pseudotsuga menziesii. The sequence goes on along the minus strand of LPNX010881526.1, from coordinate 206,579 downwards.
AATTTGTTTGAATATCATCATTGTCAAGTAATAACAACTTTTTAAAGGGTGCTAGCTCAATGGTAAAGCACCTGCCTAATTATAGGCAAGAGGTTGGTGGTTCGATTCCTCCGTTCCTTATCATAAATTTGTGACTACAAAAATGACTAAATTCGCATATATATGACTATTAGTAGTTAATTTCTCGTATCTTAGTCATATTTAGCTTAGTTATTAATATGTTATCATCTAGTAGTTTATTTAGTAGTATATTTGGTCATTAATTGTTGCAATGGGTGACTAAATCAATGACTAAATCCGTGACTAAATCATTGACTATCAATGATTAATAAGTCAAGCTATTAATGACTAAGTGAAATACGACTAAGTTAATCAAGCTATAAAATAGTGGAAATCAGCTACTATTATTCGCTGACTCAAAAATAGTCGTTTATAGCCTGATTTTAGTCATTTTTTTAGTCATTAATTTTTCATTTTGTACTAGTACTTGTTTTAGTCAAGAATTTAATAGAGAACTTGTTAAAGCGCAATGAAAGGGTTGCAGAAAAATTATGGTAGAGATTTTCTATATTCTGCATACTAGATAAATAAATCAGTTTGTTTTTTAGATCATAGAGAAAAATGTGAGCTTTATTTTTATTGAAGATCAAGTGTTTTTGGCAATGATAGTTTTCCTCCTTGAGATCACTATGCATGGAAATATTGAGAGTTATAATTAAAGGTCTATGATGAGAGTCGGGCCCATGGTCCTTGAATATGTTGAAATCTATTAATTTGTTGTATAGAGGATATCAAATATAACATAATCTACCACACTACTGTCAATCCTATGGATACAATTCATATAGCTAGAGTTTGGTCATTTTGTGAGACCATTGCAAATGACAAGATCT
>LPNX010881526.1:188924-203675 GCA_001517045.1 Pseudotsuga menziesii | reverse complement strand
ATATATTTGTTCATTATTTTGTAGCCTTTCATGTGATTTCTCCACAACTGTGTATCAGCATTATATGTCTCAGCAGTAACACCTGATAATGAACCACTGAGAACTCTAGGAGGAATAGCATTCAGGTGCTTTGGGAAATTCTCCAAAATCCCTCCAGACACATCATTAGCATCACTGAATTTAGGCATTTGCGTAGTGCATCTTTGCATTCTCTTATGCCTGGGGGGTCAGCAGATTTTATAGACATTATCAGATAAGCATAAAATTTCAATCATCTGAGTAAAACTAGGGCACTGTCAAAGCAAACTCTTCTTGTACTGTAATGAAATATGAATCCAATTATGCAAACATGCTTGAAATTTTTTAAAATTTAGACAGTTAAACTTAAACCTGTCTGCAGCACAAGATCAATCCATGCATGACCGTTAAAATGTAAAAGTAGATAGGAAAATTCAAAACTCACATAAAAATGATGAAATCAAAATGTATCTCTAACTTGTATTCAAGATATAAAGTTGATTCAAGATATAAAGTTGATAATCCATTGAATCTTGTAGCATTCACAATTAAAATCACAAATTATAATAGGTCAACGGCCATTCTATCAATTGTTACAAAGCAGTTCTCCAGATTTCTACATGTCAAAAAATTATGACAAACAAATAGACCATGTACTTCATCTTAATAGCAGTGCAAGTTTAAATTTTTCATAGTCAGCCACACTGACATTTTAGTTCAAAGGAATCCTACAACCACAATGCACTTTGTAACATATCCATTGCAAGATTGATATCCAATTTAGAATTTGGCATGATATTAGTCTTCTAAAGGAAAACAAGCCAATAGAAGAATACTTACAAGGACAGGTGTTAAATGCTCGTTTAATAGAATAACAAATGTAGCCAATACCTGGAATCTAAAAGCACATTCTAGGAAGGACAAAAATAGGTTTTAACTGTCAAACCCCAGGAATGTATTGGAGCCTAGATTTGAACCTAAGAATACCTACAACACTGAGCTTATGGTCCTGCTTAAGCACAAAAGTTCTTTTCCATAGATAGCTAACTTGTAGCTGATGCACTCTTAGCTAATGCGTGGATAATGGGTAGTTTCTGATAGACAACTCATTTAACTAGAAGAAAGAAAAAACAAGTAACCGATAACTTATTTGTGACACTTAACTTGTGACCTATTAGTGTTCACCAGCCACAAGTTAAGTGGATGTGTTAGTACACTAAGCAAATCAATGCAGTGATTTGTTTTTTATTAAATACAAAATTTCAATGCCTTGCCAATGCAAAGCATAAATGAATATCATGACCCTGATTATCGTGATATCATCTTTTAAACTTAATATAAAGATGAAATCCTTCACATCTGCACACAGAGACAACTAACCAATCCAAAAGAAGACACATTCTTGTAGAATCCCACAACTAGTGTCCCGTCTCTTGTTTACCATCCTCCCTGATTGCTAGCTTCTTCTTCTTGTTTACTCTCTCCTAGATTTGAATTATTTCTACTATTTGATAAGGAGAGACCCCCTTCAATCCTATCTCCTCTTAAAAGTTACTAAAAAGAGACAGAGTAACCCTCATTTTTCTGGTAGTGCTCAGTACTCCAACATAATATCCTAAGAACAAAGAACATCACAGGCCATCACCAGTCATCGGTGGCTTTCTTCTAAAACTTTGTCGGTGAGTAAATTCTTCTTCTCCTGCTCTGGGAGGAAAGGCTCTGATAATCATTTTGAAAGAGTACAGGATGACTCTGTTCCTGTTAGATTTTAGACCCTTTGCCCCATATGGAAACTAAACCAATTGCTCTTTAACAAGTTAGTTACTGGGAGGAACTCTTCTTAGATTCCTAGTTTCTCTCTTTCTATCTAGACACAACTTGAAACCTCAAAGTAGTGCACTAAATTCAGAAAATTTATTTGATTTTTTTCCAAGGAACAGACAATAGGTTATTATAGAATAATTGGTCCTATAAATAGTTCCTCCTCCCAAATTCCCAACAGTATATTTAGAAGCCACATTGTACAAGAGAGATCATTTTTCTAGGAAGTTATCCTGTGATTTTTCCTTCTTCACTGATCTAGAGATCCGCATTCCATATTTGGTAGAGAATATGAAGTCAGTGTGGTCTTAAAAAGAAAATATTGAAAGCCATCTCACACAGTAAATGGCCATACTGGGGGAATCTATAACTCCTAAAAATGTCATGCATGACAACTGGATTTCTCGTTATCCAGTGCCTTAATAGTACAAACTACATCTTGAACACCATTTATAATGCAATGTGCCTTTAGCATCTAAAATGTGCAACCAAGACACAAAAATTGCCTCCTAGTTTGCGAATGTTTCAGCTTAAATTTGAAGCAAATACAATTTCTACCATACGATGTTGGGCTCCAAGATTTGGACAAATGAAGCAATAATTGGCAATTGCAAATAATGCCTGCGTTTATTTAAGAAGAAAACTTTAGAGAAAATAATAGACTTACAGTAACAGTCACACTGATACCAAGTGAAACAACTTGCTTTATAGACGGAATACATTCTACAGTTGTCAGAATCTTAATGTAGACATTGCAGCGATTGATTGTTTTGTGCAGCCACTTAGCAGCTTCAACAGTCCCTTCTGTATCAAGCACAAGTTTGGGGGAGACTTGAACAGAAACACAACCATCTGCTCCTCTAGTTGCATTATAAATGGGTTCAAGTAATTCACATGCATCTTGGATATCTTTTATTACAATCTCCCAGTAAGTGTCCTCAACTCCTTTTCCCTCGTTGATAAGTTGCCTGTGAAATAGCATAGTCAGTGAATTTCCAAGAGATGCACGATACAGATACATGAACTTTCAAGATGAAATTTCTTGAAAAAACTCACACCAGTGACATGTTCCATCTTTATACTATATGACTATGCAGCTGCAAGTATCCAACAATACCAATTGTTGAAAAGATTCAACAGGAATCACAGTTCTATACTAAAATTGTGAATCCCACTATAGGAAATTAAAATTCTTACATAAGTCATTGTAATCTACACAAGTTCAAGAGAATAATATGTATTCTATATATCCAACATGAGATAATATTCATGACCAACAGATTAACTGGACCTTCCCATTTGATATGCAAGAAATAGATATGCAAGAAATCTGACTCCGTTCCTGTCAGATTTTAGACCCTTTGTCCCCATATGGAAACTGAACCAGTTGCTCTTTAACAAGTTAGTTACTGGGAGGAACTCTTCTTAGATTCCTAGTTTCTCTCTTTCTATCTAGACACAACTTGAAACCTCAGAGTAGTGCACTAAATTCAACAAAGTTATTTGATGTTTTTCCAAGGGACAGACAATAGGTTATTATAGAATAATTGGTCCTATAAATAGTTCCTCCTCCCAAATTGCCAACAATATATTTAAAAGCTCCATTGTACAATAGAGATCATTTTTCTAGGAAGTTATCCTGTGATTTTTCCTTCTTCATTGATCTGAAGATCTGCATTCCATATTTGGCAGAGAATATGAAGTCAATGTGGTCTTAAAAAGAAAAGATTGAAAGCCAGCTCACATAGTAAATGGCCATACTAGGGGAAGCTATAACTCCTAAAAAAGTCATGCATGACAACTGGCTTTCTCGTTATCCAGTGCCTTAATAGTACAAACTACATCTTGAACACCATTTATATTGCGATGTGCCTTTAGCATCTAAAATGTGCAACCAAGACACAAAAATTGCCTCCTAGTTTGCGAATGTTTCAGCTTAAATCTGACTCCATTCCTGTATATTTAGAAATAGATATGCAAGAAATCTGACTCCGTTCCTGTCAAATTTTAGACCCTTTTTCCCCATATGGAAACTGAACCAATTGCTCTTTAACAAGTTACTTACTGGGAGGAACTCTTCATAAATTCCTAGTTTCTCTCTTTCTATCTAGACACAACTTGAAACCTCAGAGTAGTGCACTAAATTCAGCAAAGTTATTTGATGTTTTTCCAAGGGACAGACAATAGGTTATTATAGAATAATTGGTCCTATAAATAGTTCCTCCTCCCAAATTCCCAGCAGTATATTTAGAAGCCCCATTGTACAAGAGAGATCATTTTTCTAGGAAGTTATCCTATGATTTTTCCTTCTTCATTGATCTAGAGATATGCATTCCATATTTGGCAGAGAATATGAAGTCAATGTGGTCTTAAAAAGAAAAGATTGAAATCCATCTCACACAGTAAATGGCCATACTGGCGGAAGCTATAACTCCTAAAAATTTCATGCATGACAACTGGCTTTGTCATTATCTAATGCCTTAATAGTACAAAATACATCTTGAACACCATTTATAATGCGATGTGCCTTTTGCATCTAAAATGTGCAACCAAGACACAAAAATTTCCTCCTAGTTTGTGAATGTTTCAGCTTAAATTTGAAGCAAATACAATTTCTACCATACCATGTTGGGCTCCAAGATTTGGAAAAATGAAGCAATAATTGGCAATTGCAAATAATGCTTGCATTTATTTAAGAAGAAAACTTTAGAGAAAATAATAGACTTACAGTAACAATCACATTGATACCAAGTGAAACAACTTGCTTTATAGATGGAATACATTCTACAGTTGTCGGAATCTTAATGTAGACATTGCAGTGATTGATTGTTTTGTGCAGCCACTTAGAAGCTTCAACAGTCCCTTCTGTATCAAGCACAAGTTTGGGGGAGACTTGAACAGAAACACAACCATCTGCTTCTCCAGTTGCATTATAAATGGATTCAAGTAATTCACATGCATCTTGGATATATTTTATTACAAGCTCCCAGTAAGTGTCCTCAACTCCTTTTCCCTCGTTGATAAGTTGCCTGTGAAATAGCATAGTCAGTGATTTTCCAAGAGATGCATGATACATATACATGAAATTTCAAGATGAAATTTCTTGAAAAAACTCACACCAGTGACATGTTCCAACTTTATACTATATGACTATGCAGCTGCAAGTAGCCAGCAATACCAATTGTTGAAAATATTCAACAGGAATCACAGTTCTATGCTAAAATTGTGAATCCCACTATAGGAAATTAAAATTCTTACATAACTCATTGTAATCTGCACAATTTCAATAGAATAATATGTATTCTATATATCCAACATGAGATAATATTCATGACGAACAGATTAACTGGACCTTCTCATTTGATATGCAAGAAATCTGACTCCGTTCCTATCAGATTTTAGACCCTTTGTCCCCATATGGAAACTGAACCAATTGCTCTTTAAAAATTTAGTTACTGGGAGGAACTCTTCTTAGATTCCTAGTTTCTCTCTTTCTATCTAGACACAACTTGAAACCTCAGAGTAGTGCACTAAATTCAGCAAAGTTATTTGATGTTTTTCCAAGGGACAGACAATAGGTTATTATAGAATAATTGGTCCTATAAATAGTTCCTCCTCCCAAATTCCCAGCAGTATATTTAGAAGCCCCATTGTACAATAGAGATCATTTTTCTAGGAAGTTATAATGTGATTTTTCCTTCTTCATTGATCTAGAGATCCGCATCCCATATTTGGCAGAGAATATGAAGTCAGTGTGGTCTTAAAAAGAAAAGATTGAAAGCCAGCTCACATAGTAAATGGCCATACTGGGGGAAGCTATAACTCCTAAAAATGTCATGTATGACAACAGGCTTTCTCGTTATCCAGTGCCTTAATAGTACAAACTACATCTTGAACACCATTTATATTGCGATGTGCCTTTAGCATCTAAAATATGCAACCAAGACATAAAAATTGCCTCCTAGTTTGCGAATGTTTCAGCTTAAATCTGACTCTGTTCCTGTATATTTAGAAATAGATATGCAAGAAATATGACTTCTTTCTTGTCAAATTTTAGACCCTTTGTCCCCATATGGAAACTTAACCAATTGTTTTTAACAAGTTAGTTACTGGGAGGAACTCTTCTTAGATTCCTAGTTTCTCTCTTTCTATCTAGACACAACATGAAAACTCAGAGTAGTGCACTAAATTCAGCAAATTTATTTGATGTTTTTCCAAGGGATAGACAATAGGTTATTATAGAATAATTGGTCCTATAAATAGTTCCTCCTCCCAAATTCCCAGCAGTATATTTAGAAGTCCCATTGTACAATTGAGATCATTTTTCTAGGAAGTTATCCTGTGATTTTTCCTTCTTCATTGATTTGGAGATCTGCATTCCATATTTGGCAGAGAATATGAAGTCAGTGTGGTCTTAAAAATAAAAGATTGAAAGCCTGATCACACAGCAAATGGCCATACTGGGGGAAGCTATAACTCCTAAAAATGTCATGCATGACAACTGGCTTTCTTGTTATCCAGTGCCTTAATAGTACAAACTACATCTTGAACACCATTTATAATGCGATGTGCCTTTAGCATCTAAAATGTGCAACTAAGACACAAAAATTGCCTCCTAGTTTGTGAATGTTTTAGCTTAAATTTGAAGCAAATACAATTTCTACCATACCATGTTGGGCTCCAAGATTTGGACAAATGAAGCAATAATTGGCAATTGAAAATAATGCCTACATTTATTTAAGAAGAAAACTTCAGAGAAAATAATAGACTTACAGTAACACTCACACTGATACCAAGTGAAACAACTTGCTTTATAGATGGAATACATTCTACAGTTGTTGAAATATTAATGTAGACATTACAGCGATTGATTGTTTTGTGCAGCCACTTTGCAGCTTCAATAGTCCCTTCTGTATCAAGCACAAGTCTGGGGGAGACTTGAACAGAAACACAACCATCTGCTTCTCCAGTTGCATTATAAATGGGTTCAAGTAATTCACATGCATCTTGGATATATTTTATTACAAGCTCCCAGTAAGTGTCCTCAACTCCTTTTCCCTCATTGATAAGTTGCCTGTGAAATAGCATATTCAGTGATTTTCCAAGAGATGCACGGTACAAATATATGAACTTTCAAGATGAAATTTCTTGAAAAAACTCACACTAGTGACATGTTCCATCTTTATACTATATGACTATGCAGCTGCAAGTGGCCAGCAGTACCAATTGTTGAAAAGATTCAACAAGAATCACAATTCTATACTAAAATTGTGAATCCCACTATAGGAAATTAAAATTCTTACATAAGTCATTGTAATCTGCACAAGTTCAAGAGAATAATATGCATTCTATATATCCAACATGAGATAATATTCATGACCAACAGATTAACTGGACCTTCCCATTTGATATGCAAGAAATCTGACTATGTTCCTGTCAGATTTTAGACCCTTTGTCCCCATATGGAAATTGAACCAATTTCTCTTTAACAAGTTAGTTACTAGGAGGAACTCTTCTTAGATTTCTAGTTTCTCTCTTTCTATCTAGACACAACTTGAAACCTCAGAGTAGTGCACTAAATTCAGCAAAGTTATTTGATTTTTTTCCAAGGGACAGACAATAGGTTATTATAGAATAATTGGTCCTATAAATAGTTCCTCCTCCCAAATTCCTAGCAGTATATTTAGAAGCCCCATTGTACAAGAGAGGTCATTTTTTTAGGAAGTTATCCTGTGATTTTTCCTTCTTCATTGATCTGGAGATCCGCATTCCATATTTGGCAAAGAATATGAAGTCAGTGTGGTCTTAAAAAGAAAAGATTGAAAGCCAGCTCACACAGTAAATTTCCATACTGGGGGAAACTATAACTCCTAAAAATGTCATGGATGACAACTGGATTTCTCATTATCCATTGCCTTAATAGTACAAAATACATCTTGAACACCATTTATAATGTGATGTGCCTTTAGCATCTAAAATGTGCAACCAAGAGACAAAAATGTCCTCCTAGTTTGCGAATGTTTCAGCTTAAATCTGACTCCGTTCCTGTATATTTAGAAATAGATATGCAAGAAATCTGTCTTCATTCCTGTCAGATTTTAGACCCTTTCTCCCCATATGGAAACTGAACCAATTGCTCTTTAACAAGTTAGTTACTGGGAGGAACTCTTCTTAGATTCCTAGTTTTTCTCTTTCTATCTAGACACAACTTGAAACCTCAGAGTAGTGCACTAAATTCAGTAAAGTTATTTGATGTTTTTCCAAGGGACAGAAAATAGGTTATTATAGAATAATTGGTCCTATAAATAGTTCCTCCTCCCAAATTCCCAGTAGTATATTTAGAAGCCCCATTGTATAAGAGAGATCATTTTTCTAGGAAGTTATCCTGTGATTTTTCCTTCTTCATTGATCTGGAGATCCACATTCCATATTTGGCAGAGAATATGAAGTCAGTGTGGTCTTAAAAAGAAAAGATTGAAAGCCAGCTCACACATTAAATGGCCATACTGGGGAAAGCTATAACTCCTAAAAATGTCATGCATGACAACTGGCTTTCTTGTTATCCAGTGCCTTAATAGTACAAACTACATATTGAACACCATTTATAATGCAATGTGCCTTTAGCATCTAAAATGTGCAACCAAGACACAAAAATTGCCTCCTAGTTTGCGAATGTTTTAGCTTAAATCTGACTCTGTTCCTGTATATTTAGAAATAGATATGCAAGAAATATGACTCTGTTCCTGTTAGATTTTAGACCCTTTGTCCCCATATGGAAACTGAACCAATTGCTCTTTAACAAGATAGTTACTGGGAGGAACTCTTCTTAGATTCCTAGTTTCTCTCTTTCTATCTAGACACAACTTGAAACCTCAGAGTAGTGCACTAAATTCAGCAAAGTTATTTTATGTTTTTCCAAGGGATAGACAATAAGTTATTATAGAATAATTGGTCCTATAAATAGTTCCTCCTCCCAAATTCCCAGTAGTATATTTAGAAGCCCCATTGTACAAGAGAGATCATTTTTCTAGGAAGTTATCCTGTGATTTTTCCTTCTTCATTGATCTGGAGATCCACATTCCATATTTTGCATAGAATATGAAGTCAGTGTGGTCTTAAAAAGAAAAGATTGAAAGCCAGCTCACATAGTAAATGACCATACTGGGGGAAGCTATAACTCCTAAAATTGTCATGCATGACAACTGGCTTTCTCGTTATCCAGTGCTTTAATAGTATAAACTATATCTTGAACACCATTTATAATGCGATGTGCCTTTAGCATCTAAAATGTGCAACCAAGACACAAACCTTGCCTCTTAGTTTGTGAATGTTTCAGCTTAAATTTGAAGCAAATACAATTTCTACCATACCATGTTGGGCTCCAAGATTTGGACAAATGAAGCAATAATTGGCAATTGAAAATAATGCTTGCGTTTATTTAAGAAGAAAAATTCATAGAAAATAATAGAATTATAGTAACAGTCACACTGATACCAAGTGAAATAACTTGCTTTATAGATGGAATACATTCTACAATTGCCGGAACCTTAATGTAGACATTGCAGCGATTGATTGTTTTGTGCAGCCACTTAGCAGCTTCAATAGTCCCTTCTGTATCAAGCACAAGTCTGGGGGAGACTTGAACAGAAACACAACCATCTGCTCCTCCAGTTGCATTATAAATGGGTTCAAATAATTCACATGCATCTTGGATATCTTTTATTACAAGCTCCCAGTAAGTGTCCTCAACTCCTTTTCCCTCGTTGATAAGTTGCCTATGAAATAGCATAGTCAGTGATTTTCCAAGAGATGCACGATACAGATACATGAACTTTCAAGATGAAATTTCTTGAAAAAACTCACACCAGTGACATGTTCCAGCTTTATACTATATGACTATGCAGCTGCAAGTAGCCAGCATTACCAATTGTTGAAAAGATTCAACAAGAATCACAATTCTATACTAAAATTGTGAATCCCACTATAGGAAATTAAAATTCTTACATAAGTCATTGTAATCTGCACAAGTTCAAGAGAATAATATGCATTCTATATATCCAACATGAGATAATATTCATGACCAACAGATTAACTGGACCTTCCCATTTGATATGCAAGAAATAGATAGTACCTACAAAAAGGTATGGTAACATTTTTGTTCTGGATGGTTAAAAAATAATAGTGTACTTTTTACTAGCACAAAATATTTTGTTTTAACTAAACTCTAGTTCATTGGGTTTTTATGCATAGGTGCTATCATTTTAATTCGAAAAGTTTTGTTTATAACAAGGGTCTTAAATTCCTATGCCAGCTTGCAGAATTATTTTCTCCGAGGGAGGGTTTTCATTTTGTCACTAGAACTAAAAATACTGCCCCAAAACTAAAGTATAATAGTTGAGAACTATTCATTCATACTTCAATCCCATCTCTAATAGTGCTAGAGACCCATGTAATTAACTTTGCACAAGATGTACATAAAATATATATTTGAATTTAATAATTAATGGATATTACACAATGGGGTCATATCAATGGAATAAATACAATATCAATACTTGGCAAGTTAGGTACCTGTTATTAGGAGGCAAGGCAATACCAGAGGTTGTGTGAGGCAATAAAAAATATTTGTTCAATTGTCAAACAACCACTGCTATGTGAAAATTAATACAATTTGTGCCCTTCTGAGAGAGGTACCCCAGTGAAATCAACTATCAAAATGAAAGGACTACCCCTAACTGCTCACCGTTGCGGTTTTTCTTTATGTTAGCATTCAAAATTAATTGAATGAAATCACCTATCAAAATTAAAGGTCTGTCCTATACTGCTCACTATTTTTTAAACAAAAACTAAGAGTATTTGTATTAAACGGCTGAATCAGCAGGCTATTACAGAGGTCAAGCGATTTTTCAAAAACCAGTAATTTTTTGGTAGAGCCCAGAGAGCCTTTGGCTCTCTTTTTCTCAGTATAACTATTACTTTCTTTTCATCTTTCACAATTCCTATTGCACTATAGATGCTTACAAACTGTCCTTTGAGCAAGACACAAAAAAACATAACAGTATAGGCATTAAGGATGACTACATCTAAACAATTATATCGTTGCCTTCCATATCCTCCATAGACTGGCTGCATGGTAGATTTTTCATCCATAGGCTTGGCTTCCTTCAGGGTGATTCTTGGCATTGCCTTCTTTGGTTTGTTTTGATGTTCTTGTCCTGGTCCTTCCTTAATTCATCCTGTATACACATCTGCTCCCTCATGTTGCCATCCAGATTCCAGATTAGAGGTGCTCTGGAGGACATTTCTTAATTAGTCATATTGGAGGCATCCTCTTCTTTCAACAAGGTTTCAAAAGATGCATTGCAAATAGAAATATATTTTTGAAAACAGAGAAGAGTGGGATTCTAGTTACCGTTGTATGTGTAGATGATATCATTTTTTGTTGTAATGATGACAAGTTAAGTCGTGAGTTTGCTAACTTAATGGCACTAGAATTCGAGATGTCTATATATGGTTATGAAAAATGTCATCTACAGAAACCCTAGGGATAGAAGCAGAGGATGATATATATATATATATGGTGATGAAAAATATCATCTACAGAAAACCTAGGGATAGAAGTAGAGGATGTTCAACTAGTGGACTATAGCGAGGGTCCCTTGGAGAAACAAAAGGTGTTTGAATATAGGGGGTCTAATTGCTCTAGGAAGGTCCCTGTTCATGAGCCAAGGGTTTATTCCCCTCTTCATCAGAGGGTTATTTTAATATTTTGCACAAAACAAAATTTTGGATAACAAATACAAAGTGACTCCCCACATCATATCTGCATAGAAACCCTGAGAATTTTGGAGTGGGAGTCACTCCAGAGGTAGATTTTTGCATTGAATCAATTCAAATGCTGAATCCTGATTGACGCAGCCATGATCAGCAATGAAGACTGTAATGGGGAAATAACAATTCCATGACAAATGATGGTCTACTATTTGTTTAAGGCACACTTGAAGAGGCAAAGATGTTTTGTGAAGTTTTACAGTACTAAAAATTTACTCACTAAAAATAATTTACTCCTAAAATTTACTCACTAAAAATTTAATTCTCCAAAATCATGATGGATGGAAACTCTCTGGTGAGGGGCCGGATAGGGTTTTTATCCAACATTCACTAAAAATTTATCAATTCACAGTACTTACCAGGGATTTTGTAAGCAAAGAAGGTGGTGTTGATGCCAGAGGTGTAGAATTCACGGCCCGCCTCTTCAAAAGTCTCCAGGTTCTCTCCAATGTTGCTTTATCCATGGCAGCTATGGAAATTAAATAGAGAAATTGTGAAATCAACTGTGGTTAATATCGATACCAAACTCCTCAAAGGGTATGACCAATATCCATATCCAAAACCCACCAAACCCTCCAATGTTTGGTGCGAACGGTTAGGCTATTTAATAAGAAGTAGCAGGTTGAGCAACAATCTAAATTGTCGGAATTGAAGGATGGTAAGGAAAATCAGAATGCTGTCGCTGTAGAGGTTGGGCCAAGACCGTTCGACCTACCCATGAAAATAAAAATTTTGTGTGTTTTCATATATATATATATATATAATATATTATTTTGTTTGGAAAATGGTTTTTTTTTCGTTTTTTATGTATGTATGTATATATATATATATATATAAATTATGTTTAGTGGTTTGGTTTGTTTTTTTTTTATTTTTTATATAAGTTATATAGATTTGTTTTTTTTTTAATTATTTTATTATATATAAAAAAAAATTGTTTTTATTTCTTTTTTTTGTTTTACTATGTGGACTAGGTTAAACGAACAATGAATCAGGTAAGTAGTAATGTCTGGTAGAGAGGTGGGATGTGGGACTAGGTAAAGACTATGGGGCAGGTAGTAATCCTATGTGTATGGTAGGCTTGTTGTAATGGTTGGTCTTCTAGTAGTATGGTATACTGGGTAAAGCCAATTGGTATGGGGTAGACTGCCCAGCCAATTATTATAATCTACTAGCCCATTCCTAGTTGGGTGTAAGCCATGCATATCAAATCTATATTCTAATTCTATTTAATTGTAGGTTTCTTTCACTCCTGCCATGTAATATTGTACCGTACTGCCCCAATGAGTTCCCTCAACATCTGTACTCCCCGGGCTCTAGTTGTACTCCCCAATTCCTCTAGTTTAATGGTTCACTCTGAGCAATCAATCTACTAGCACCATCTTGGTAAAGAGACTGGCTATTCCTCGTAGCATAACTTCCTGTCTACCATGAACCAACTGGCTCTTGGTGGCACTACCTTCTGAATCTACCCATCAAGGAATGTCATTTGAAAGTGAAACCAGGAAACAAGGCAAAATGGGACCTATATTAACTAACTGGTTATCTCCTTCTCAAAGAAAGTAATATATAAGGAAAGAGGTCGAACAATAAAAAATGGTAAAGAAAGTTACCAGTATAAATAATATGTATAAAGGAAAGTTCCCCATTTGAAATAGGCACCTGGACATAAAACTGATCATGGCACCAAGGTTTGTAAGAATCACCCTCAATAAAAATATTCTAACAAATATTTCCTTTCATAAGAAGGCATTGACTCCTATATCAACTCTGTGATTGACTGCATGGAGTAGCATAATGAGAATCGGCATCGACTGATCTTTATGCATACTTGGATTGATTAACAGCATCGCCACCTGATCACATCGACTTATACATGAAGTACAAACATCGAGTGTATCAACTCTTGGGATCGACAAACACTTGTGAGCACTATTGAAAAATGGATGTGGGTTTCCAGATATAACACAAATCATAAATGACACCCTCTTACATTATGCAATATACACCCACCATATCCATATTACTTGCAATTAAAATTTGGGTTTAGAAACCACTTTTATTAAAGTTCAAATTCTAGAAAAATTAAGAAAAAATTAACAGCGACTTATAGAAATAACTAAACATAAAAAATATGTCATTAATTTTTTACCAAAATTTAAACATCACTTCCTCTCACATATGGCAAATTAGTATGCATTTAGGAGGTACTCACACCTCTCACACCTGACAAATTAGTACTAGCTCTTTCTTTGACTCATTGGGTTTATATGCTCCAAAGCACTACAGACCTCTCTTCTCCCAAAGTTGTAATGTTGCTTACCAAGGTTACTCTAGATCTTTTACTAAGGATAAATGATGCAGGGGAAACACTCTTAAATTGCAATGTGGCCATTCAAAAATTAAGATTCTAAATTTTACAAAAGGGAGTGGGTTTCCCTTAATTGAATATTCTCCATATGTTTAGGTTAGTGGTAATCAATTTAGTGAACTAGTTCTGGAAAGAATTGAGTTAGCTTTGCTGTCAATGGAAGAGTTAAGTTAGAAATAGGATAGAATGTAGTTGAATTCATTTAGGATATCTTGTGAAGATATCATATTGTTAGCATACATTTAGGAATTAACTTTCTAATTCTATATTTAGTTTCCTTCTCCTTTTGTATATATTCTGAATTAGTTTGTTAAAAGGTTGGATTCTTCGAGTAATGGAAGGCTTATTTCCATATGAGATTGTTGTAATCCCCAAAGTTAATCAACGAGTCTTACAATTCCTGGGGGCTGCTCATGAATCTTACAAATATAACAATATTAAGCAGATTACGCAGTTTTAGTATTTGGGAAAGAATTATACTTTACTCCAAAAAAAGAGGTGCAACATCAGGTAAAGACTTGCACAACTCCTCTCGTAAGTGTTTCTGGAAGGGGCCCCATAGGGAAAGTAAAGAGTCCAGGTCCCTCCCTTGAACCTTGAAGTGAGGAAATTCTTAGATATTATAACCTTCAGTCTGAAATCCTGTACATAGCATTTTTGGTCTACCAACCCTTGGAATTGCTAGTTCCTGAGTTTTATCTATAAACATA
>LPNX010881526.1:171065-187708 GCA_001517045.1 Pseudotsuga menziesii | reverse complement strand
AAAAATTCAAAGATATGCCTCTAATAATTTACATAAACCTCCTAAATGTGCTCCATGCCAAGATATCTTCTTGAATATACCCCAAGTCAACATCTTGTTATATTGTTATATCCAGTGCAACAATTTTGTTTTTAGAGGAGTAGTGGTTTTCTTTACTTTAAATATGCCCTTTTATGGAAAATAATAATTTTATTTACTTTAAATATTTAAAATAGAATGATAACATATTAAAACTTTTTAAGTCAAAATAACTTAAAGAGAAATGCAAGGTAATTATTAATTGACCAAAGGAGAAAAATAAGCTAGAAAACTTATGGTTAACTCTTATTGTGGATGGAGTGAAGTAAGGTAGTGAAAAAAAAACAAGGAACAATTTATGTAATGTCTCCATCCATCATGATTTTGGAGAATTAAAGGATAAGAAAAGGATATCTTGAAAGATGATTTACTTATCAAATAATGAATGCTTTATGAAGCTTGAAGCAATGCAAAAGGAATCTTACAAAAAGGTTCGATTTCCAACATATTTGTTGAGGAAAATAATCTTTAGTTTTTGAAATTACGATTGTTAAAGTTGATCATATATGATAATGCTATGTTATTTTGTTTTCCACAAATTTTTGATCGAAATATAAAGTCGTAGTGCTTTTTGCAAGAGTGTGCTATTAGACATAGATGTTTTAGTTTTGCACAAATTTTTGATCGAAATATAAAGTTGTAGTGCTTTTTGCAAGAGTGTGCTATTAGACATAGATGTTTTAGGATTAAGTTTTATTTGAGGTTTATCCATAATTTCATTTTTTTGGGGGGGGTTGGAAACCAAAATATATATTAGTTTAAATTTTTCTTCAATTGGAATGTATAAATATAAAAGAATTTGTAAATTATTTTATTTATTTTATAGAGAGATAGAGAGAGGGGAATCAACTTTAATTTATGGGATCTTAATAAATTACTTTGTTTATTGTAACAAATTATTTTTATGTTAAAAACACTTAGAAAAAATTTATCCAAATTTTTTATGTTATTAATATTTTGATAATTTAAAGTACCTTTAGTGAGACTTGATCTCCCGACAATTTATACTAAAAATTTATTTTTTATATTTAATAAACTTTTATAGAATACTTAATATAAATATATAAATATGACTATATATATTTAAAAAAATAAAATTAAAATACTATTTTAAATATATTATAAAATATTATAAAATAACTCCACTAGTTTAACAAAAATTGGGTCACACTTCCATTAAACTTAAAATGTTAGACATATATTATCTACTAAACAATTGGGTCACACTTCCATTAAAAGTAAAGCATAATAAGTACATCACATAATAATACAAAATCAATCCCAAAGTGTGCAAAAGAAATTAATAATACTAAGGGTCTCTACATACAATGCTTGTTCATTTTCCTTGCTCCCTCCAGAAATAGCATCGAAAATGAAAAAAAAAAGACAAATGGGGAGTAAACGGACGTATGGCCATAAATAAATATCATAGAAAGAATCATATCCAACCCCCTAATCCATTTTCCCTCGAGGCGACCACCGTTCTCTATCACAAATAGACGCGGGCAGAGATGCCTACTCTCGAGACTCAAACACCGACATCCAGATTCAAGAAAGACACAACACACCAAATGAGAAGATACCATCCATCTTGAAAGAACGAAACGAGAAGACGGACCAGCAAGCAGAAATTCCATGGCCATGGAAAGAGGAGAAGAAATTGCAGAACCAGAAATGCCATAAATGCTTAAATGAAAAGATTGTGATTGCCATTGCCGGCCTGCCATTGTTGGTTCTCTCCATTCCCTATTCAATCCAAAGTGTACAAAAGTTTTAAAAGGAAACAACATAAAGCAATTCAATCTGAAGTTTAAAAATGAAACAACCTAAAGCATAAGAAAAATGAAAAGGAATTTATACATAAAAATATATATTATATATTTGTCAAAATCGGTTGTTTTAAATTGTATTTTTCCCAAGGTGTAAATGAAAAAATTATGGAATCTCTATTTATTGAAATATAAATTATATATTTTGTTATAATTTATTGAAATTTAGATTATATATTTTGTTATAATTTATTGAAATTTAGATTATATATTTTGTTAAAATATAGTTTTTTAAATTGTTTTTTCTAAATATAGAAAGAAACATGGTGGATTCTTTCTATATTAATGGTTTTTTTTCATTGTTAAAAAATATGTAATTTGTTATACATAAGAATCAAAATTACATCATAGTTGTTCATGTAAAATCCCCTTCAAAGTAGGATAGAAGACAATATTGAAGCCTTGGGCAAAACATTACAATATCCAAAAATAAACGAGAGGGATTCTACTCGTCAACCTGTAGAAAGCAAAAATGTGGAAAAGACAAAATAACTGTGAGACAAAAAATAGCAGGGCTCCGGAGAGTTGTCATGCAGATACAACCTAAAACAGTCCAAGGCAAAACCAGAATGGAGAAACTAGAAACAGATAAAGCGACCTTCAGTGTTCATGATTCTGTTTGAGTACTAATTACATAATTAGTGAAGAATACCAGGGCAGTCTCCTATCACAAGATTTGATAGGTTGTCCGTGTCAGAATTGAACTCCCTGTACATGTGTCTCAAGGATAAAGAAAGAAAACAATTCTTTAGGAGCCCAATCCTTTTCAACCAACAATCATATATAACTCAGTGATTGCAACTTGGTGAGACCTCTAGCCCAATCAATTATTATGACCTTTGATTCACCAAAAATAGAAAGCTAGAGAATTTTTATTTTTTTTGTGAACCATAAAAGCCCCCATAAGGCTAAAAGTTCATGCAATTGTTTTGTTGGATCTCTGAAGATCGTGGTGCATGGCACTAATATTACTAATAGAATATAGACAACTTACAAAAATTACACTTCATTGCCAAATTTACAATTTTTCAAGACATAATTAAAAATGACTAACATAAATGACTAATTCATATTCTTCTAGCTAGTCATTTTTTATGTTGTGACTAAATTAGTCATTTATTTTAGTCATTTTTAACTCTGTCACTTATTATCTAGTCATATTTGTTAACTGGTGACTAAATTAGTTGTTAATTTTAGTCGTTTATAGTTGGGTCAATCAAAATTGCTCATATTTAGTAGTAAATCATTTGAAAAACCTGTGGTGACCACAATTTTTAGTCACCTAGTAGCTAATTCCTCATTTTGTACTAGTGTGAGCACTATAAAATTTGACTAACCCAAAACTAAATAAATTTTCACCTAGATCTTTATAACTTCTTTTGTACCTATTAGCTAGCTCAAAGTCTTTATCTAAATGATTAGGGTTAGAATAATTGCTTGAAAGAATGCCTTGGTTACTAGAAGTTGAGCATTAAAGTCACCCATAAAAAAAGATATTGCATTCCTTCCTTAAACTAGAAATATCCATGATAAAGAAGGATATTACTATCATTCCTTAAATATAAATATGATATGAATATATAAAAGAAATAATGGTATCTTTGAGACAAAGTGATGTTGCAATTAAAAAAACATTTCTACTTTTTCTTACGAGTTTTAAATTTAAAATTTTAAAATATCAAGTTTTCTTGTTCAAATTATTAACTTCATATTCCACCAAATTCAATAAAATATCACACTGGGTCCATTTCAAGAGTTATGTTCAAAATGCATGGGGCATTGCACAGGCCCCGGATAAAATGGTATGGATGGGTAGGATTTCATGAAATCTATTAGAGCTTGGAGATACATGATGATGTATGTCGTTTGATGACATCAACAAAGGACATTAGAATCAATCAATAACAGCTACCACATGGACTCGAGTTCAGCATAGGTTTGAAACACACAAGATTCAAAATTTGGATCAATTTAGTTTGAGCATTTCGGCAAAATACATCATTGGTTTATGATTGTCTAAATTGCAAAAGGAATCTTTAACAAGCTTTAAAGAAGGATGAAGGACATTAGTGTCTCTGTGATTTCATAAATTCAGTCATATAAATCCTACGAGATAATGTGTAGGATTTATGATTTTTGTTTCTATGTAAAGCCATAAAGAAGTGAGTGTTTCAAGTGTTGAGCTGGTTTCTGGAATTTTTATATTCTTTGAATGCAACTGTGTTTTCAATTTCATTGAGATTTGTTCTACATTTTGATAAATATAATTTTATGTAGTAGTGTTGTGAGATAATTTGTATTAAGATTTTGTAAGAAAAAATATAGATATAACAAAAAAATCATTGAATATTGTAAATAAAATCATAAAAAAATATCTGAGAAGATAAAAATAATTACCATTGTATTGAAGAAGATATTGCAAATTACTAAAAAAATCAACAAAATTGGATATTTTGAAGCATTCACACCATGTGTAAGACTAAGATTAGAGGCTCCTACATATTCAGGAAGTTTGAATCTAAAAGGATAGAATGAATTTTGAATCTAAAAAGATAGAATGGATTAGGGAAATATATAGAATTTGATTAAGTTGAAGATTTTGTATGGATTTTGTATCATTATATTGGCATAGTTTATATTTTGAAAGAACAAAGAAAAGAGAAAATAAGATACAAAAGATAACTAATAATGAAAAAAATTAGAATGTTTAACAAAACATTTAGAAAAATATTTTGAATGTCTAATAGAAAACTTTTTACTCACATAATTATTTTAGAAATTATAAAACTGGAAAAGAAAGGCTGTCAAAAAACCCACATTCAGTATTCAAGATTGGTGATAAAATGTTATACTCTAGCCCTGAGTGCGGTCTGGTCACATTATAACCTCATATCTAGTATATAATTTCATAAATTAAAACAACCATTTAATTAGTTTTAGATAGTTTAAAAAATAAATTTCTATCTCAGAAAATCCATATTTATATTTCAAAATATCAATATAAATACATTCTTCTGTAGTGTTCACAAAACATAGGCCCTACTACTATAAAAAAGAATTGTCAAAACAATCTTACAGTTAAGTGGCTAAAAGTAAGCCAAGATTACAATAATATACAACCAACATTCCTCATCACTGTAATATGTCATCACTATGTATCTTATAATTTTTAAAAGGAGTGACCGTCCAAAAACACCACAATATGATTGCTGTATCTTCTACAGTCATCCAGACCAGATAGTAAAAACAAGTCCTACAAGAGATATACTCTAAAAATAGAGCAACCTGAGCCACTACAGAAGTTTATCCAGACAGCTTACTACATAACTTCAAATTTTTTTCGATGTTCATCTCATATGGATCCCATCCCTGTATATGTCGTATGTATTGGGCCCAATAACCTCTTCCAGATTGGAAACATGCCAGTCTTTGCAAAACAAATCCAGTAGCTCTTGTAGAGGTCAAATTCATAGAAGAAACCCAAAACAAAACATTCCAGTAGCTCTTGTAGAGGTCAAAGTTCATAGAAGACACCCACAACAAAACATTCCAGTAGCTCTTTTAGAGGTCAAAGTTCATGGAAGACACCCACAACAAAACTGTAATTGATAAAGATACGAAACCTCTGATAATCACACAGTTTGAGTGTTTTTGCAACAGAGCTTCCAGATATGCCAAAAAACTTTATACAGATTGTTCAAAAGCTCTTACGATGGACCTGACTAAAAGTTCAAGTTTGGAAACGTAGACTTACAAAAATATGAGTGCAAAATTGTTGTAATATTAACTATAAACGTTACAGGTATTGGATAAACATAACAGCACTGACAACTCCAAAACAAAAACAAATAATTTATCACTATCATAAAAAATGTAAGAAAATTATAAGGAACACGAATCGAATAGGCGCATAAATTATGAAGCATGTCCTATAGCGTGAGAGAAATGGTTTTTGAATTCCTCATACACAGAATGTATGACCAAACCCTCGACCAAAAAAATCCATGACCTAAATAGCTTATTTACAACACCAATTGCTTGACTATGGATCAATATATACTAAACTAACCATGAGGCAGCGATGTCTTCTGTGAACTGATTATGGTGAGTTAGGGAATCAATGTCCCGTAGAAGTTGTTGCCGATCAGTAGTGTTCAAATAAAATGGTGGATTGAGTTCCAGGGAAGATGCTTCAACCAGAATAAATGAAAGTAAAGCCCTGGATTTAGAATATAATGCCCTCGTATTATCCATCATTCCACATAGTTCATCCATTGCGCCTTCCCTTGCCAATGCTATTGCTTTCTGCTTTAAAATCTGCATTGCATCTGGCATTTCTGCAGTCCCTTCCAACGCCGGTCCAAGATGACTAGCAAGTTCCTCAGCATTTTCCACCTCACATATAAATTCTTGTTCTATTTGTGAACAAGCAGCAGTTGCAACAGTCTGGAAGTCTATTTCCAGGGAAGAACTTTCTTTGAATGAAGCAGCCCACTCATGACTTACACTCAATGCTTGTTTCCTTATTGCTAAACAGACTAGCTGGATTGCAAATGCCTCCATCTGTTGTCCTGCCAGGAACTTCTCCTGTGCTATATCGGCGATTAAACGAGCAGACCTTTGCAACAAATTAAGTCGTGTTGGAGGATAATCTGATGATTTCTCAGACACATTCCGTGAAGCAACCGAGGCGTGAGAACTTCCTAATGGTATATTCGAACCTTGGCTCTCCATAGAACCCAAAGCTATCTCAATATTTTGCATTGGTACACTAATAATTTCGGAATTGTTCAGCCCAGCTGCACCAAGAGAGGAAGAAGCTGTCTCAGCATCCACAAAGAAATACTCCTCAGCATCCACAAAAACATAGTCCTCAGCGTCCAGAAAATCCTCCTCCTCATCGTTACAGTCCTCAATGGAATCTATAACCCCCTTTCGTGAAGCTGAGTCAACAAGTTCTTTTTCAAAATTGACAACAAGCGCTTCTGAGCAGTGAGCTTGTGATACCTCTGAATTTTCAATAATTAGGTTATCTCCTGACCCCTCTGTGCGATTCTCATGACGGACCATAGACCTAATTGGTTCGGCCATAAATCTACCATTAAAAAAATCTTCTGTAATATTGGCAAGTGTTTCTAAAAACTTAGCTCGTGACACCTTTGAATTTTCAATATCCTGGTTATCTCCTGACCCCTCTCTGCTGTTCTCATGACAGACCATAGACCTAATTGGATCGACAATAAATCTATGATTAAAGAACTCCTCAAATGACAATCGCTCTGCTGGATTTCGGCGCAATAGTTTTTTACATAAATCAACACAATCAGGGCTCAGATGTCCAACAATATCACTTGGAAATAAGTTTAGGTCATCTGATTTCATAATATTCTGCATTAGGTCATTGGAAGAAACGCCAGAATATGGTGGTTTTCCTGTGACGAGCTGAAATAAAACAGTACCCACGCTCCATAAGTCTGCCTTGGCATCGTACTTCTGGCACTGCATAATCTCCGGAGCCATGTATAAAGGTGAACCGCAAATAGTTTCTGCTAACCCTTGTGGTTGCAGGGGCCTGGCAAAACCAAAGTCTGCAATTTTCAGCACCGTTTTCTCGCCATTTATTGAAAGTAGAAGATTATGGGGTTTCAAGTCCCTGTGTATAAGGTTGTTTTCTTGAAGAACTTTTAATCCAGCAGCAAGCTGGATGATAAAATCTCTCGCGACAGCTTCTGAAAACCTTTCACAACTTTTGATGTATGAAAATAAATCACCCCCATTACAATACTCCAAAACAAGAAAAAATGTACCTTGATCACTGAAATTATCGTGGAGTCGGATAATGTTAGGATGATTAATTTTCTTCAGAATACCGATCTCTGATTTCAGCGACTCCCAGAGCTTGCAACCGAATTTGTGTGTAGCAATTTCCTTGATAGCATATCTATCACCATGGTGGTGAATGTGCTTGGCACGCCACACCACGGCAAAAGACCCCGCTCCAATCTGATTCTCCAGCTCATAGAAGTTTCCCACTACTCTCCCCGCCATTCTCAGCTATACCTCCGTAGCAATATGGCTGCTCTGAAAAAGATATATGATGAACTGAATTGAATAAAACCCCGAACATTCAGAAGCAGATCCTGCTCTTAGTGCTCAGATAACTATTTTGAGTTTCTAACGTATATGTAAAGAAACTCTGGTCGCCATTCCCAGATTTCCCTTAGGGCGACTTAAACTGAAAAGCTTCTTTGTATACCGTTTATATAGATGGTGTTGTGTGTGTGTTTTTTAATAACGGTAACTTTGACTTTTGAAGGGTGCAACCTCGAATAGAGTTCAAATAAATGAAAAAAATATACCTTCTAATATTCGAAATAGTTTTTTTTAATTGAAAGACCCCTTATTATTGATATCTACCATCCTTTATTAACGGATAGTTTAATTTTAATTGAAACACCCCTTATTATTGATATCTACCACCCTTTATTAACGGATAGTTTATTTGATCAAAATATACCTTATACTACTCTAAATAGTTTTTTATTTTTTAATTGAAACACTCTTTATTATTGACATCTACCCCTCTATCTAGGATGAATCACAATTATTATTGATATCTACCCCTCTATCTAGGATGAATCACAATGGGATAGTACCATTTCCATCATTTCCATCTCTTATTAATGAATTATTACCACCTTCCATTTCCATCATTTCCATCTTTTATTGATGAATTATTACCACCCTCTATCTATTAAGGAATAGTACCATTTCTATCCTTTATTAATAGATTCTTACTACTCTCTATTAACTTATAGTATCATTTCCATCTTTTATTAATGGATTATCACTTCGGCTAATTTACAACTTGACCATAGCTCAACAGAGTATTAATAAATAGTACTATTTCCAGGTAGGTATCCACCACCCTTTATTAAGGGATAGTATCATTTCCATCCCTTATTAATGGATTATCACTTTCACTAATTTACAACTAGCTCAGAGAGTATTATAAGTAGTTTATAACCAACCAAAACTTTAACACTTTAGTAAGCCTTAGTTAATAGGTTACAACAACTATTTAGTTAATGAGTCTCCTTTATATTTATTGATATCAAGCTAAGTAAAGTAGTGAACCATATACACAACACAAAGGAAAACAAATAAAGATTTGCATCTCCATTATTTTCTTAATCCCTCTTAATGCTTAATAGATTTGGAGTTAAGATGAAGAGAATACATTAAGTAATAAGCTATCCATTAACTAAATGAGTTATACTAGGACCCTAACATATGGACTTTTGTGCTATGAAAACACCAAATACTCACTTTTTGTGCTATGAAAACACCAAATACTCAACAAGTGGAGCACTATCCAGAAATCATGAGAATAGGCTATTAGATTCCATTTCAAAAAGATTCATAAAACAAAACTATTTCAAGGTTGAGGTGCATATCAAGTTCATTGAATTGAAAGAAGTTTGGTCATTTTATAGCCTAGTATTTAAAAGACTATAATGGCTATCCTACTATCCATAATGCTACATCAACATATGTCAAATCAAGGTAATATGTTATATAAAACTAGAATATAATAATAATAATAATGTGGGCTACACACAAACACACATATCCACATAGATTCATCTCAACTCAAGATCCCTTTTGGTGCTTAATAGATATGGAGTTAAGATGGATCTCGGTTGATTTAATATAGATGATCACAATACACTAAATAAGAGCTTATCCCTTAACTAGAGGAGCTAAAATGGGACTATAACACATGGAATTTGTTGTTTCTCATCAATAAAAAAAAAACATTAAACGATTCATTAGACATCGAACACTTTCTAGGAATCATGAGAACAAATGGAGCAATAAGACTTTGATGTGTCAAAATAACATAAGTATCCTACAATATCATATTAAAAACAAGGTGCATTCTATAGTGCAGTATTGAAGAGATTGTAACATCTATTCCATTGTATATAATTATATGTCAATAGAATTCTGCCAACGAGATAATATGTTATGAAATACTAAAAATATAGTAATAATAATTATATGTGGGAAACACACACACACTTGTGTAAATTCACCTTAACTCGGGATCCTTTAAGCACTTAGTCTATTTGCATCTTTATTTTTTCATCGGGGATAATATGTTATGTTATAATTATATGTGGGAAACACACACACACACTTGTGTAAATTCACCTTAAATCGGGATCCTTTAAGCACTTAGACATTTGCAGCTTTATTTTTTCGTCCCCCTCTTAATGTTAATAGATCTCAAATTGAGATGAATTTACATTCGTTTAATAGAATTGGTCACAATACATTAAATAAGAGCCCATCCCTTAACTAAAGGAGATAGAGTGGGACCTTAAAACATCGAATTTTTTTCTCCTCATTGTAATATGTCATTTTCAGTACCTTATTATCAAATGGAGGTTAATTGGATAAATTAATTCAAAAAAATATGGTTTTTAATCAAATGAAAATTTTATAAGGGTGTTTAGTGCACGCATGATTCTTCTTGATACTAAAGGAAATTGTGTCTTAACATATAAGTGGGGCTTGGGAAGAGCCACCAACAACCTTGGGGAGATATATGCTTTATACATGGGACTTGATTATATTGTCTATCTTGGAATTTAGAATGTGTTGGTCATTGGGGATTATCTTCTAACAATCTCACAAGCTCAAAAAAGGATTTCTCTGTCTAGGATTTGATCGATTTGAGGCTTCCTTACCGTACTATTGAGCTTATAAATTCACTCTTGTTTAGACTTTGGAGAAATTCATGAAGGTCCTTAAAGAAGAACGAGAAGATTCCAGAGGAGCTTCTAGCACTTTCAAGAGAGGAGGACGCTCAACCATTCTATAGGTTAGTTATTTCTTTTATGTGTGTGTTGTGTGTGTGTGTGTGTGTGTGTGTATTCGATATGAAGGGGGGGGAGAGCTCTGCAAGAGGGGGGGAACAGTGTGAACTAGTGAAAAGTATGAGATAGCGAAGACTGCTTTTATGTTTCTTTCCTTCTAAAGATCATCTGTGTCTTCTTACTCGCGTTATTCCTTTGGGCATAATGGTAATTGATGAGGTTGATTATGATTCTAACTCGCTAGGAGTAGTTCAGTTTTTTCGCACTCAACGAATATGGAGAATTCACAGCAGGAGGACATGACATCTCCCATGATTGAAATGCCGAAGCCTGCATTTCAAAGCACAAAAAACATTAACTCAATTACTCCCAGAAAAGGTGGTAATCATAATTCAGTGTGAAGAAAAGGAGCTCAAGTTAGAAAGGATGTCGTATAGCTAACAATTGGAAATGACATAAGCATCGATAACATACCGGAGTACCTTTCACTAGCTATGGTCGGTCGCTTCTATTGAAAAACCGTTGCAGAAGCGGCAATGTGACAGTGGATGGAGGAGAACTAGAAACCACACCTACAACAAATGCATATTTTTCACATCCTCTCTTGAGGGTGGATCATCTTTAGAGTAAAAAATGGAGGAAGAAAGGAAGCAGTTGTTGGACAATTCATGTCAGTGGGGGCCCTCAGGGTTGATATTGAAGAAATGGAAGATTGATTTCGAAGCAATTAGAGAACCAAAAAATGTGCAACAAATATGGGATATCTTACCTGGTCTTCTGATGATTTTTTGGCATAAAGAAATATTGGAAGCAATTGGTGGGAAAATTGGGAAGTTTGTATCACTCGAAGAAAATTGGGAACAAAAGGTGGACATGCGATGTGCGAAAATTTTAATAGAACTAGACTAACATGATGGAATGTATGAAGAAATCATGTTTGAATTGCATGGAATCTCGTGTAAACAACTCCTGGATTAATTGGAATATCCCATTCTATTATTTTTCCTACAGATAGGTCAGCCACATAATAAGGGATTTCCCGAACAACACTACAAACCAAGTGTGACATAAAAAAGTATGGGTTAATAAGACAGTACATATCATTGAGGAAGATAAGAGATACATGGAGGAGCATAAAGGTGGCATGCGGGAAGAAATGCTACCAGAAACAGTTACACCTCCATACTCTGGTAAGCTGGAATCCCCCCTCAAAACATTCCCTTCTGTCACTACATTAAATATTCTGGTACATGACTTAGATCATTCAATCACGCCTAATAATAATAAAGAAGTGGGTGAAAATGTTGAGAAATATGGCACAATGACACTCATGTTGGAATAAGGAAATACGGACATTTGTGAAATCCGAGAAAAGGCCCCAAGCGAGGTGGGACTTTCTGAGAAAGAGAACAAGGAACCTCCCTCATGGGTAAAACATAAAATATACTATATCTGTTCGAAAGCAACCTTATCAAAAAAAGAGCAAGTGTTGACGGGTGGTCTTGCCCTAGATAGGATGCCTAAAGTAACCCTAGGGAGGATATTGCAAATATCAAAACCCAAAACCCTAGCAAAGTCAGAAGTCAAAACCATAAAGAAGGCTACAATAAAAAGGGATGACCCAACCCAGGGTTCCTTGATGTTATGTTTTTCCTTCAACACCAGGTGGTTAGGGAGCTCCCCCAAATTAAAAGTTCTCAAAAGGATGGTCGTAAGCCTTAAACCAACGGTCATTCTACTTCAAGAAACAAACATGGAAGCAACTAAATCCATTGAAGCTCTTGAACCATGGCTCAAAAATTGGTCCTTTGCTCATATAAGCTCGGAGAGACATTCACGGGGATTTGTAATAGCCTGGAGCCCTGAATTTGTGGTAATCAAGAATGAGAAACACAAAATGGTGTTGGAAGACAAGAGTTCCTAAGACACTTATGTTCTTTACAATGTCTGCGATCCTCATCAGAATAGAAAGGTTTTGGGGGAATATTTATTTTCCTCAAGGTTAATAGAACCCAAAAAATAATTATGGGAGGATATATGAGCCTCACCTTATCAGAGAAAGAAAATTGGGGCGCATCAACAAGACCGGATTTTTTAAGCAGATTTTTTGCCACTCTGCCCAACTCAAAGGACTTGATTGATATCTAGCCTCTAAAATTGAAACCGACATGGTGGAACGATAGATGTGGAGAACACGCAATTTCCAAAAGGCTAGACAGGTTCTTGATTTCATACAATTTGATGACAGGACCTCTCATAGAAACAAATTGGGTAGAGGTTGGAGGGTTATCTAACCACCTTCCAATTCTCTTACTGTTGCAAAGATGAGAACCAAAACTGCCCCCCCCCCCCCCCTTTAAATTCAACCCATCTTGGCTCCGAGAAGAGGAGTAGTGGATACCTCGTATCTTTTAGAGGACACCCCCAATGCTTCTTATATGAAACAATTTTCTGATAATATCATAAGAGCAAAGAAGGAGACAAATAAATGATAAAATATATACACTGCTAAGAAACATGGACAACTAAAAGAAGTAGAAGCAAAATTGAAGGAAATTTACAGCCTCAATAACACTGGAACATTCACAGAGGAAGAGCTAAAGATGGTACGAGAGTGCAAATTAAAGAGGGAAGAACTACTAACAAAGGAAGAGAAAATTTGGAGGTTAAAAAGCGGGTCCATTTGGATTGAAGAAGGAAATAACAATATTAAATTTTTCATAGGTTCGCTACACACAAAAAAATTGTGAACACAATTTTGGCAATAAAGGACATGAATGGGGAATTTGTATACTCCTTAAAAGAAAGGTCATAGGTTGGGGAGAGGTACTTCAACATCTCTTCACAGAACTAGAAGGATGCAATATCCAGGAGATTTCAAAGATTTTAATATTGTTTATGAACCTGATAAGCGAAGAAATGAACAAAAACTTGACAAAAGAAGTAACAAAAGAAGAATTGGAAAAAATAGTTTACTCCTTCCAAAACGATAAGAGCCCTGGCCTGGATGGATTCACCATTGAATTTTATCAAGTTTTTTTTGAACTATTAAAATCGGTTTTGCTAAAGGTTATAGGAGAATCTCAGAGAACAGGTAAGGTATTGGGAGCACTAAACTCCACCTTTTTATCCCTTATTCCTAAAAAAAAAAATCTTCCTCCTTTGAGGAATTCAAACCAATTTCTTGTTGTAATGTTGTTTACAAAATTATTGCAAAAATAATAGCGCAGTGTATGAAACCAATGCTTATCAAAATAATCTCAAAGGAACTGTTTGGGTTCCTCTTCAATGGACAGATCCACGATGTGGTTTCCATAACTCAGGAGACTATCCACTCCATCAACAAGAACAAAAGCAAATCTTTCATTCTAAAATTAGACCTTTCGAAACAATATGACAGGGTTAGTTGTACCTTCCTGAGACTTCTCTTGATACATATTGGACTATCAATAGAAATAGTCAAATCGTTAATGGGTTGTATTCAGTCGGCATCCTTTTCAGTACTTATCAATGGTTCACCTTCTAATTTTTTCATACCTTCAAGAGGATTAAGACAGTGGTTCCCACTGTCCTCCTTTCTTTTCCTTGTTATATCAAATTCTCTTAGAAAATTAATTCATCATGATAAGAGTGCATGATTCTACAAAGGAATTAAGGTCACGAGTTCTAAAGAGCTTTCCCATATCTTGTTCGTGGATAATGTGGCTATGATGGGGGAAGGTACCTTAGAGAATTTCAGGGGGAGTGAACAGATCCTAGATCTATACAAGAGGGCTATAGGGATGCACATAAACATATAAAAGTCCATTCTCTCAGAAAATTCTATCCCTGAAACGATGAAAAATAGGTTAGTAACAAAGGTCCCTTACATTTTAAAGCCACTTTTAGATGGCTTTAAATATCTAGGGTTCCTTCTCAAACCTAATGCATATTATTTCAACAATTGGATTTGGTTATATAAAAAGATCGAAGGACAAATAGGATGTTGGGAAAACAAGGTTCTGTCAAGAAGAGGAATACTAGTGTTTCTCAAAGCGGTTTTACAAAGCATACGTGTGTATTGGGCTTCAATAGCCTATATTCCAAAAGGAATAGTTCATAAGATTCAAAATAATTTCTTCTCCTTTTTATGGACTGCAAGAAAATAGTCGTAGGGAATCCCGCTAATCAAATGGAAAATGTTGTCCAACCTTAAGGAGCTTAGAGGGTGGGGTATTAAAAATCCCTTTATTTTCTATCAATCCTTGGTAGCGAAATCTCTTTGGAGACTGATTCAAAACCCTAGTTCTTTTTGGGGGAAGATTTTGGTTTTCCATCATAGAATGGATAAGAAAATCGGATAAATCCTACAAGAATGGATCCATTGGGTGGAAATCCTTTGTACTTTCCTTCCCTCAAATTGGGGATTGGCTTGCCTGGTCCATAGAGGAATGGGAAGGAAGTTCAGATAGGGGAGGACCGTTGGATAGGAGCTGGTAAAAATTTTAATCTTTCTGGTGCAATATTAGAAAAACTCAAAAACCTTAGAATTACCAACCTCAACGAGGCTTTCTCAAACTCTTCACTAACCAAAGGAAAAACAGAATGGAAAAATGAGGAAGATCTAAGTTTGGAGGGAAGCCTCAAATATGAATGGATGGAGTTTACCTCTTAGTTGCAATCTTGTTATATTCATATAGATGAAGGAGATGAATATAAATTGGTCTGTTATAAAAACACAACAACAGGGGAGTTCTTCGCAAAGCCTGGTTATAGGAACTGTGCTTTAGAATCATACTAAGGAGAAAGAGAACTGTTGTGGAAACCTATATGGAATAATGAAGGATATCTAAAGGAAAATATCACCTTATGGTTGGCTTTGAGTAACAAACTTCTAACCTGGGAGAATCTCAAAAAAAGACAGTAACAAGGTCTGAGATGATGTGTTTTATGTCATACCGAAGAGGAATATGGATCTCACTTGTTTGTTTTATATCCTTATGCAGAAATAGTATGGAAGACAATCATCAAAGAGCTAAGAACACAAGAACCCCATGCAGGTACTTCACTAGACCAAAAATGACTTTCATGGTGGTCAGAAAGCTCGGTACGTCTCTTCAATGCATTCCCATCCTCCTTTATTTATGGAATTTAGTGGGCACGCAATACAACAATTTTTCATAACCGTCGAATACCTCATGAAGTGGCAATGACCCTTGTTGTGTAGTGGACCATGGAACAAAAATCCAAGGAAAATATTCATAAGACTAGGAACATGGTACCTACGGTCATCAATAATGAAACTCCTTGGGCATACTTCGATGGAGCTAGCCAAGCAGATCCTCTCCTGGGAGTTTCAGGAGGATTTCTATATCTTTTAGAGAAACAGAAGGTACACATTAAATATTCCCCAGGTCATTTTTCAAACAACAAAGCAAAGCTAGCAGCCTTGCATGCTATAATGGAACTGGTTGTAAAAAGAAACATCACTATCCTTCATGTTTATGGGGACTCCAAAATGGTTGTGGACTGGGTCAACAACAAAATTCAAATCAAGGCACCATACTTACAACAACTTCTAAAATCTATAATAAGGATTTTGAATTTCTTCTCAGTCCTATCCATAACACATGTGTATAGGGAATTGAACATGGAGGCATACTATCTGTCAAAACTTGCATTATTGTTAGTACTAGGACATACAATGATAGAATAAGTATGGGAAGGATAGAAGGATGTTAAAGATCCTATTATGAGAAGAATTAATCAAATATCATCATTTTGATATGCATTGTTATGTAATTATTTGGCAGAAATGAAACTTTTAACTTCCCTTTGAAGTAATGAGGAAAGGAGCCTAGGAAGGCATGCA
>LPNX010881526.1:138619-164199 GCA_001517045.1 Pseudotsuga menziesii | reverse complement strand
GGGGGGGGGGGGGGGGGGAGTTAAAACCACCACCAAAAAGTCACTTTTAGGGGTGGTTTTGATCTCTTTCGAAAATTTCCCTAAAATTCCAAACATTTAGCATCAGTTCTATTAGGGGCGATTTTATAAAGACCTCCTCCAAAGCCAAAACCTCTCCCAAAAGTGACTTTTAGAGGCTGAAGACAGCCCCTCCCCCCCACTTAAAGTTAAATTTGTTGTAGTGTTAGACTTATTATTAGGACATTCCTTTGCAATGATCCTAAATGTAACAAGGTGTTCCATGGTTGAATGATTCCTTCTAAAACCTGCTTTTCCTTTATCCCACTTACCTTCCATTTCTAGTCATTCATTAATCTTCTTTTCTAAGATAATAGAATATAACTCAACTAAGAGAGGGTTAATCATAATAGTCCGATAATCAGAGGGGTAATTTTTATCACCACTTTTAAAAATAGGAATAATGAGGATTTGATTCCAAGGTGTAGGAAACACTTGCTTCGCCGCTAGATTAAAGAGTTTGTGAATGTGTGGATTGATGATAGGCCCTCGAATTTTAAATATTTTTGCTTGGTATCCTTCAATGTCTTTGGATTTTCCATTTTCTAAGCGCTTAACCCCAAAATCTATGTCTTCTAACGAGAAAACTTATTTCGTTGTAAGAAGGGTTTGAATGTTATCTCTAATATCTGGCAATTCATTAATACTTTTCATATAGGAATTCCAATATTTTAAAGCAATTTATTTTGTTTTGTTTTGCGAGTTAGAATTTGCCTCCCGAATTTATTAGGAGCTACCTCGAAGAGGTATAGGATATTTTCCTACCTTTTACTTAGATAATTCCTTTTTTAATTAACGCTTTGTAGTGATATATCTTGTCCATTTTTACGGAATTTGTAGTAACTTAATTTATTTTCTCGCATATTTACACGTTTGATCATACCAAGGGTTGGTTCTACTATCGCTTGTTTTAGTTGAGACTTCAATAGAGAACTTGTTAATGGACGACAAGAGGGTTGTAGAAAAATTATGGTAGATATTTTCTATATTCTCCATACAAGATAAAGGAAACATTACATAAATTTATTTTTATAGAAGATCAGATGTTTTTGGAAATGATAGTTTTCCTCTCTAGGATCACTATGCATGGCAATATTAAGAGTTACCATTAAATGTCTATGATTAGAGTTGGGCTCATAGTCATTGAAGATGTTGAAATCTATTAATTTGATGTATAGAGGGATATCAGATATAACATAATCTACCTCACTACTGCCAAGCCCATGGATACAAGTCATCCGGCTATAATTTGTCCATTTTCTGAGACCGTTGCAAATGATAAGATCTTGAGCACTACAAAATTTTACCACCTCAGGCCCCAAATAAATTTTCACCTAGATCTCTATAACTTTGTTTATACGTATTAGCTAGCTCAAGGTATTCATGTAACCAAAGAGGATTAGGGTTGGAATATTTGCTTAAAAATATAGTTTGCTTACTAGAATTTCAAACATTGAAGTCACCCATTAAAAAGATATTGTCTTTCTTCCTTAAACTAGAAATATCAATGATAAGGAAATATGTTTCCTTCCTTTCTTAAATATAAATATGAGAAAAATATATAAATGAAGTAGTTGTATCTTTGGTATCTTTGAGACAAAGTGATCTTGCAATTAAAAAAAACATTTTTACTTTTTTCTTGTGGGTTTTAAATTTAAATTTAATTTCTTAAAATATCAAGTTTCTTGTTCAAATTATTAACTTCTTATTCCACCAATTTCAGTAAAATATCACATTGGGTACATTTCAAGAGTTATGTTCAAAATGTATGGAGCGTTGCACAAACCCATAAAATGGTATGGATGGGTAGGATTTCATGAAACCGATTATAGCTTGGAGATACATAATGGGGTATGTTGTTTGATCACATCAACAAAATACATGCGAATTAATTAATAACTACCACATGGACTCTAATTTAGCATAGGTTTGAAAGATACAAGATTCAAAATTTGGATCAATTTAGTTTGAGCATTTCTGTAATAAACCATTGGTTCATCAGTGTATAAATTGCAGAAGGAATATTTAACAAGATTTTAGGCTTGAGTAATGTTTTTAAAGAAGGATGAAGGACATTAGTCTCTATGTTTGATTTCATAAATACAGTCATATAATAATTCCAATGAGATAATGTAGGATTTATGATTTTTGTTTCTATGTAAAGCGATAAAGAATTGAGTGTTTAAGTGTTGATTTGGTTTGTGGAACTTTTATATTCTTTGAATGTAACTATGATTTTATTGATATTTTTTCTTCATTTGGATGAAATACACAACATAATTTGAGCCCAAAATATGACAAATGCATTGTCTGAACTTCGACATATAGGTGTCTGTTATACAACAATCATGTTTTTTTGTCATCGATGGGAGTTTGTCGGATATCCGACTTCAGTTTGAATCTTGTCGACAATTGGACAGAGTATCAAAATAATATGGAGAAGTATTTCATCCATGGCTTGTCGAATTTATGACTTCATCTCGTCAGAATTTCGTCGGATATGTTGTTGGAATGGACCACCATTGGTCAGATTCGTTGTCGAATTTTTGACACACTACTATCGAAGTTTTGTCTGTTTGTCATGGAATCCAATGTTTGATTTCTGTTAGATATGATTTCAGAGATGGGGCACCATTGGTCAGATTCATTGTCAAAATTCCAACACAATACCGTCGAAGTATCGACTACTCATTGTCGGATCCAATGTTGGCTTTCCATCAGATATGCTGTCAAAGACATGGAAACCTCGGTGGATCTTAGCCATGGGTGGTCGAAAATATGACGGACTACACCACTATTTTGATGTCGGGGCCATGGAAAGCTCGTCGGAGCTTAGCCATGGTTTGTCGAAAATCCGACGATAATTTTAATATTGATAGAAAAAATTGTCTTTTCTCTTAATTCTTTAATGGGAACTAACCTACATTAGGCCCAACAGGAAACAATTAATTTTATGTTTGGTTCTGCATCTCGGAAAAAAAGATAAATCCTTGTCAGATTCCTCATTTTTCTTTTTTTCTAACAAAGATTCCATTTGCAGTGATAAGGAGTTAAGGATGTATGATTTCATATCATCTAATAGGATCCTATCAGATTTAGTGAGGGTATAATTTGAGGTATTGGATTATTGAAAGGGAAGGATATTTCCTCTCATTTTTTAATCTGTGGATCTAGAATGGTTTTTAAAGATATAATTGATTTCATCAGAGTCTAATTGGTAAATGTTTCCATTGGAAAACAAAATTGAATTTTCAATAAGTTATTCCCTAACTCCTCTGAGAGGTACGATCCTAAGACACTCCTCGTCCAAGTTACATCTATGATGCCACTTGTAACTCAATTGAAATATCTCATCATAGTCTTCCAGTGACTCATTCTCTCCTTGCATCATCCTAAAAAATTCATCCCTAATACCCCTATATTTGTAGTAATCTTTAATGAAGGTAAATTTCATCTAATTCCAATTAGTGATGTTGTTTTCTTCCAAGCTCATGAACCACATCAAGGCAACGTATTTAAAAGTGAATGAATTTAAACGGTGCCAACCTAAGTTGTCTTGTCCAAAATGTTTAAATAAACAAAACTACTCAATCTACTCAGTCAAAACTTTATCCTAACTCAAAGAAAATTCAATTTACCATGTGTTATGCTAAACAATAGCGCAAGGTAAATAGTAAGTGCAATAATGCACAATGGGGAATATTTTAATTGTCATTCTAGGATTACACGTGGATGTTTAAGGATACCATACAATATCTTTTCAGCTTAATAGTCCTCAAAACTGTGTAAGACATGATATATCTATGCTAATGGTGGATTGTTGCGCTAAGGGTGTACTCCTACACAAAACAAGGACTTAACTTTGTTGAAATCAAAATAGCTTCTTGGGTCACGATCTCACTATGCTAATTGGAATCTATTCAAAACATGTAAAATGAACATGTTCTTAAGAAACACTATTGCAATCAATACATCAGTATCATATGTGTTTTATCTATAAAAAGGAAGACTTCATTAGATAAGTATGTAATTGAAATCAATATATAATCCTAACTTAAATGCACACCACATACATCAACATGAATTCATAGTATTCTCTTTTATGGCTCTATGTGTTGAAATAATAAGAAATGGATGAATTTTCTTACCCAAAATAAGGATCCATCACATGTAAAAATAAAATTTCATATTTTGGTATTAAATATGTTATAAATAACATCATGACACATTTTCCCAAGGAATAACCTTGCAGAAAACCCTCCAAGTACTTCCCCATAAATCATGGATTGTAAATGCGACTATCATGACACTTATAATGATATATATAAATCTATAAATCACTCTCATTATCATGACACTTATAAACCCTAAGAATTACAAGAAGGATTCTAAGAATAAGAACCTTCTAGCAACATATTCAAGCAAATAGGTAGAAATAATATTAGATGTATATAAGAGTATTTTTTGTACTCCAGTGCAAAAGGAGGTGAATCTAATTAGTAGCCTTCATCATAAGGAAGAGAAGGAGATGATGCAACTCTTCCATATCAACATCCATATCATGAAGACCAAGGTTGACGCTCTATTGGATTATACTTCACAATACAATCTCATAGAAGCGCATTAATATGCATGGATGATTTAACATTATTCTCAAAGAAACGCATAGACCATGTCAATAAGGTATTGCGTAGTTAGTCTAAACAAAATACAATTTTCTTATGTAACATATTAACTCTAGTAGAAGAAGATTGAAACACTTTTCAATATGTTGATCATTAGTCCAAAAATGTAATTTTCCTCCATATTGATTCTAATAACAATCAATTTATCCTTCCACATCTTGAATGTGCATTATAAATTTAGTAACATATTCTCCTTCCTTCATGTTCAATGTGTAGGACTAATTCCTAAGGTCATTCTTTTCAAAACTGCATGCTTTATAACAAGAAGACAATAAGAAGAGGAAGGAAATAAAACAAAGGAGAATTCATTATGGACACCTTATTAACTATGAAATTATATATCTACAATAAGCCCTCATATTGAACTTCAAATTTTGGAACAACTGTCACAAAACCATTGCATACATTACATACATATATTGAAATATTAATCAATAATATAGTATCTACTTGAATCTCTCTTTCTCATTTATGCATGTGATTGCTTGTACAAAACCAATCAAACATGGCATTCATGCATCACTTGACTTAGTACCTTGAAAATTTGGCTTGTGTTCTTGAAAAAGTTTCATTGTCTTATTTTATGGTCTAATAGTTATCCCAAGCCTCAAGTTCTTTGACCTAACCTCTTTTGCCTACGTTGGCTACTGCTCATACTAGGAGCAATAACAAGGAGCCTATCTTTGCTCAACTTGAGCAATTTATGTTTATGTTCTAAATTTTTTTATAATGGCTTTAGTCTCCAAGAAACTACATCCAACTTCAATCAAGAGAATAGGTCAAGCAGTGTTGCATTTAATTGTCACACAACACTGAAATTTTTTCAAAATAGAAGAAATATTGGATGAAATGTCAAAAATTATATAATAATTTATATTATATTATATAGTTAATTTATATTTTCTCATTCAAAAAATATGATCTCAAGGCAATGCAACATCTATTTCATTTCCTAAAATACAAATAAAATATAGTTTTTGATGCAAATACTTCTGTGTCCATTTCCTGTAATGACTTTTGGATGAAAATATTACCAGCTTTGACTCATTTATCAAAGTGGAACTTGATGAAACTCTTATCCGGATTTCTATTGTCTAAACTTTCAAACATTTTCTGCAGATCCTTCCAAATATTTAAAAATGATAGCCTTTTTTGTTTATGTGAGTGTTTCCAAATTAACATAGGTTTTGGTTTATTCTTTTTGCTTGTTTTATTGTTTTATCCACCTAATTGAATGTTTTTATTTGGGTGTATGTTAATTGCAGACTATCCCAAAATAGAAAAGATAGCAAGATTGCTTGCAAAACAAATTGGTGATGATTATTCATGGAAAGATAATTCACTTAGA
Source organism: Pseudotsuga menziesii (assembly GCA_001517045.1). NCBI lineage: Eukaryota > Viridiplantae > Streptophyta > Pinopsida > Pinales > Pinaceae > Pseudotsuga > Pseudotsuga menziesii. The sequence goes on along the minus strand of LPNX010881526.1, from coordinate 158,109 downwards.
AATGCATCTGAAGATGATATGGAAATGATTCGAGTGGCTATTGACGAACAAGATGATGCAGAATTGGGAAGGGAATAGACTGCATAGCTTGGTGTGAGTTTGTGATACAGTGTAAAACTTAGCAGGTCACCCCTTTATAGTAAGAAAATTCCTTACAAAAAATGTTTGGGTGCACTATTTTGTGGTGAATCCTTTCATAATGATTCTACTCCTAGTGCTTTTGATGTTTCAAATATTTCAAATCTTAAGTGGCAATTTTGAAACTCACGTTCCTCCTATCCACGGATGGGAACTGGGCATTTTTCAGAAAGAAAAAAAAAGTAAGCAAACAAAAGAAAATAATGATTAAGGGAAAATGGTGTGGGTGTGGCAATTGAACCCAAGAGATAGAACAATTACACTCACAAAATTGCTAATCAAACATGCAAAATTGACACCAAAGGAGACTGAAATTGGAGCATAACATTAATCTGTATTGAGTAAGTGTACAATAGAAAAACTTATGAATTAATATGATGCTGTAACATATACTTACATGACATAATTGAATGCATAAATATTCCATTTGAAATATCAAAAAGCAGGCTTACCAAAACTAGTCAAATCCCCCATAGGTGCATAATGCAGTCTCCAAATCTAGGTAGATGCTCACGAATTGGATAAGTCAAGTGGGAAAGATAAAGAGGGATGGAAAGACAACTCATACATGCTTTTATTTGGATAAAAGTAGGGAGGATGATGTGGGAAAAAAACAAGGAAACTACACCTAGTCTAGCTTTTCCTTTTACCTTAATTCAGAAATAAAACAAGGCATCTTTTCAGAAAAAGAAGATATGCGCTTTAGAGAATTTGGAATAAAGTAGAAATGCTAAATTGGGTTTCCAGGATGTTTCCCAAGAACTCCATGACTCAGTTTTAGCATGTGTTGACTTCTAGGACATGTAGAAGGAAACTAGCATAGAATGGAATCTAGGAAACTAGGTAATAAGACAAAAATAATTAAATTAGTGTCTAATGTAGGTAGCTATGGGTTGATTCTTCTAACACCCCCCCTTAAGACTCACTTTATGAGTAAATATCAGAAAAATATATGGCCTAGCAACAAGGCTTAGTCACCCTTTACATTCTTCTTGTCCATACAACCAAGGAAAGAGGCAAAACCCCAGTGGGAAAATCCTCCCTTAAACATGCACAGGAAAAACAAAATTTTGGAAATCTTGTCATCAATCATGCTTCATAGCATGATCAGAAATCCCCAGCAATGATTTGAGATTGCTGAATGTATTCTCACAAAAAACTTTGGTGAAGATGTCTGCTACTTGTTATGAAGATGCACAGAAGAGTAGATCAATGGTACGATCATGCACAAGCTGTCTGATGTAGTGCATATGGATATCAATGTGCTTGGTTCGCTATCTCTGAACTGGATCATTGAAAATTCGAATGGTGATATGATTATCATAGTAGATAATGGTTGAAAACTCTAATTCAAAGCCACATTCTCCAAGTATCCCCTGCAACCACAAGCATTGAGTTTCTGCATTTACAACTCCTCTATACTCTGCTTCTGTAGATGAGAGTGCTATGGAACTCTGCTTCTTGCTTGACTAGCTGATTGGTCCTTCTGAAAGCATGAACACATATCCTGATGTAGACTTTAAATCTGTGTTTTCACCTATCCAATCACTGTCAGTAAACCCAATCAAATCAAGATTATATTTTTCTTTGTAGAAGATCCCATGAGTTCTTGTTCCTTGAACAAAGTTTAGGATCCTTTTGGATGCTCTCTAGTGAATCTCATGAGGCTGATCCATGTATCTCAAATCCACACTAACTACATAAGATATATCAGGTAAAGTGTGTGTAAGATAAAGAAAACACCCAATCAACTGCCTATACAATGTATCATTTACCATAGGAGAAGAACCTACTTCTTCAAGCTTAACTCCTGAAAGGAAGGGAATCTTGCTTGGCTTGCAATCTTTCATGTTGAAATTTTTCAGCAAATCAAAAGCATACTTGGACTGATGTACTTTTATTCCATGTTGGGATTGAGCAATTTTCAGAGCCAAGAATTGGCTCACCAATCCCAAATCTATCATAGAAAATGCATGGTTCTTGCATCCTTCAAGGAGGCAATCTCTTTCTTTGAACTTCCTATAATCAGTAGGTCATCCACATACAAGACAATAATCATCAAATAACCATGAATCAACTTCAAATAGACATTATTATCAGACTTGCATCGAACAAAACTCAGTGATAGAAAAAATCCATCAACCTTGGCATACCAAGCCCTGGGCGCTTGCTTGAGCCCATACAATGATTTCTTTAACCTGCACACTAAAGATGGATTAGAAACAAACCCTTTAGGTTTTTGCATGTAAATATATTCAGTGATGTATCCATTTAGGAAATCACACTTCACATCCATGTGATGCACTTCCCATTGCTTCAAAGTTGTAATGAATAGAGCTAGCCTTATGGAGTCCATCTTTGCAACTGGTGCAAAGGTTTCATTGTAGTCAATACCATGTACTTCTGAGTAGCATTTGGATATAATTATTTCCTAATGTCTCAAAGGTGAGTCATCAGCAGCAAAATTAGTCTTGAAACCCCACTTACATTGAACTAGCTTCCTCCCTGGGAAAGATTAATCAGTTCCCAAGTGTTGTTCTTCTGGAGCGAGCTGAAATTCTTCTCAGAATGGATTTTTGCCATATTGGATCATGTGATGCATATTCATATGTCTATGGATCTGATTCAACCATCATATAGCACATCTTAGCAAATAGAGGATCTTTCACACAAAGGGCACTCTCAAATTGAGATCTAGTCCTCCTAGTGTCACTAGGATTTCCAGCTAGTTCCCCAGCTACATTAATGGAATTTTCTTCCCATTTTGGTCTTGTAGGATTGTTAGGATCTGCAATCAAATCATCATTATCAGACATATCAGAATAAGAAAACTCATTAGTCTCTTCACTTAGAATCAATGGTTCTGGTGGTGAAGAAAACTCTCCAACTTCAACTACTACTAAAGGCTCTTCTTAGAACTGAACACTTCATTCAATGAAAGATTTGTTAGTGCTCAAGTTTATTATCTTGTACCCTTTTGAATATTGAGAATACCCAACAAATAGGCACTCTTGGCTTTGGGGCTGCAAATCCTTCCTCTTTTCAATTGGAATTCTATCCCAAGCCTTTGAGCCAAAAATCCTGAAATGGGTCACATCTGGCTTGTGCCCACTCCAATATTCGAAAGGAGTCATACCGTCAAGATGCTTATTAGGCACCCTATTCTAGATGTAGGATGCACAGTCTATAGCCTTAGTCCAAAACTTTGGTGGCAAATATTTTGCCTCCATCATGCAGGTTGCCATCTCCATCAGTGATCTGTTATTTCTCATAGCAACACCATTTTGTTGTGGTGTGTAAGGGATCGAATGTTGCATATGAATACATTCATATTTAAAATACTAAATGAACTTAGAATTGACATACTCACTACCATTGTCAGATCTAAGGATCTTGAGTTTCCTTCCATACTGGTTTTCAACCAAGGCTCTAAAGACTTTGAAGAGGTCAAAAACTTCAGACTTATGCTTTAGGAAGTGAACCCAACAATACTTGGAAAAGTCATATATGAAGGTCAATGAATATTTGTCTTGACTCATGGACATATGAGGGAATGGACCAGAAATGTCATTGTGGATCAGCTCAAAAGGTGCAGAGGTTCTCTCATGACTAGCTTTCTCATACTTGTGCTCTGGGTGTTTTCCTAGGATACAACCTTGACAGACTCCCTTAGAAAACTTGATCTTTGGTAACCCTATGACCATATATTTTTCACTTAAATAAAAAAGATGCTTGTAGTTAAGATGGCCAAATATTTCATGCCAAATATTGCTTACTTCATTAGCATGAATTAGAAGAGCATAGGGGTTTGAGTAGGGTAGAAAATGGGAAAACTTGTATACCTTCGAAGTGTGATCAACAACACCTTTTGCTATGACTTTACCATTTGAAATCTCAGTGATTTCAACATCATCAGGGGAGAATATGACCTTCTTTGGATACCTAGTATGAGTCATCTGATACACTGACAAGAGATTAGAGGAAATACCTAGAACATACAACACATTATTGAACTTACCATGGTCAAGATCAATCTTTCCCTTCCCCAAACTGTCAGTAAGATAGTCATCTCTCAAAACCATTAGTGGAACTTTCGACATGTCAAGAGAGGAGAATGCCTCTTTTGTCAAAACCATATGTCTAGAAGCTCTAGAATCTATGATGGAGCTAGGTGAGCTTGATGTGCCAGCAACCAAGGCATGTACTCTCTCTCTGTCTTCTGAATTTGATCCTCCTTCCCTCTTCTTTGATCAATTAGGAAGGGAGATTGTAATACCCCAGTTTTGACCCTGTTTGCATTAAAAGATACATGATGTATATATTGTAATTAATCGTGGTGTGGAGCTAAAGGAAAAAGCCCCACCATCGATTTGGTTGTGTTATGTTTAGGCAATTGGGATCATTGCCGATGGTATATCGTGCTATCCAGCACATAATAGTTTTGGCATCATGTAAATATGCACATTAATTAAAATGAACCTACAGCCAGCTATGACTGTGCAACATTAATGAAAAGGGCATGATTTTCCTAAGGATAAGGAGGGGGAATTGTTGAACATTGGGCCTATGGGGAAAATCCATGTGTTAACCACCCATTTAAACTTATGTTGTTTGTTAGTTGGGAGCAGTTATTGCTGAGTAGTGCTGGGTGTGGTAGGATTGTCAGTCCTTGCCCACGTGCCCAATCCACCAGTAGACTCTCCTCTTCACGTCACGTGGGACAGAAGAAACATTCACTCCACTCTCCCACGATTCCACTCTTCGAAGGTTTTGGTCTGGCTCATTCTCACAGGGGAGACATTCTACTTCCTCATGCGCACCATTTGGGGGAAAATCTCCATCGTTTGTTCATCTTGCATAGGGACGCACAAGGTTCACCTCTGTTTTGGACTCACGCAGTGAGTTGGGAAGCCATGTTCTGTCACCCATGATTTCCTATGAATTAGCCTTCGCATTCTGTGCGGTGTGTGTGTTTATGCTTGTTCTCCTTACCGATTGTGGTCTGTGTTTATGTTTTCCCCTGTCAATGCTGGGAGTTTGGATTCTCTCCCATTTGCGAACTATGTAACACTGTCATTGTTTTCATTGTGAGATTGGGGTTATTGTTCTTCCCCTGGTTTTGGGTTGTTGTGGGTGCAAAACGTCTTTTGGGATTGATGTTGAGTTGTTTTGGCCACATTAGGGTCTGTTGGAGACATTTACCACCATACACACTCATTTTGGTCAAATTGGCCTAGTTAAACCACTATCCTAAGTATTATTGACATTAATTGACATCAGCAGAGAATTAAATGACATCATCTAGTCACACCCACGCTTGCCTTTAGTTAAGGAGGATAACTTAGCCTTCTCCTACATTTGGGGAGGCTAACTGGAGCACTCCGGGGGTGATCTGAATGATATTAATGCACCTATTTGCTAACTGATTGCTACAATCAGTTAAATAGGGTAGTGAAGGCACCTCCCTCCATTAAATTGATTATTTAATGATTATTTAATGAACTGGATACAACAGGGGCGCCTCCAACCACTTCTGATGTTCAGTTCAACTTCAGCTAATCTCATCGGGGTTCATTGGAGTCATTGAAGCACTACCACTTGATGGTTGGATTTCTATGACATGTGTCTGATCTCTTTCAGTTGAGACTCAGTCATTTATTGCACTCTGACTTTAGTTATGGCTCAGTTGAGACTCAGTCATTTATTGCACTCTAACTTCAGTTAGGGCTCAGTTGAGTCAATTAGGGTTTTGATCAGTGGTTAACTGAGTGTTGACTATGGCTTACATTCAGTTAAGATAGACTCGCTCATTCAATTCGAATGACGTCCTTAGGAATTTGAATTTCTTCTCATTCATGCTTGTAGTATGAAATTGTAATGTTATTTCTCATTCTTTGTGTGAATATTCAGAGCGGCTACTCATTCTGTAGTTTGATTTACACCATTTCATGAGTTATTTGTTAATTAATCTTTAATGAGACTGATGTTTAGTCCCTAGATCACTGCGCAATATTAATATGGTATCAGAGCTCACGATGGGACAAAGCTCAGATCTCTCAAAAACAAGGTTTTTGACAGATCTTGCATGAAAATTGAGCAATAGCTCAAAATTCTAGCACTGCACCAGAAGTCAAGGCTTACCACTTAATACCCCAAGTAAGGAAATTGTTGGTCAAGCTTGCTCGATCAACTATGTTGGGTGTGATGAAAGCCTAAAATTTGCAGGCTGTCTGACCTTACGGTGCCCTTTTTTGTTGTGATTTGCAGGTTTTAACAGGTACAACTTCAAATGGACTCATCAGTCCTTCTTCTCACCCCATTCACAAGCTATTCAAAATGGAAGTTGAAGATGATTGCATATCTGAAGAGAAAAGGTCTCTATGATGTGTCTATTGGGCTTGGAAAAGAGTCTTATGAGAATGATAATGACTAGCTAAATGACGGTGATAGATATTTTGGAGCAATATGTCTGGCCCTTTCTCCTAGCTTGCGCTACCTTATTGGTTCTGCTAAATACCCAAAGGATCTCTAGAAAAAATTGGACAGAACCTTTGGCAAGCACAATGAGGATCATAATAGCACTTTGGAGATCACATCTAGCACCACAAGAGTTCTTTACTCAAAATTCTCGGCCTCTACTCTCTCTGATGAAGTTGTTCAAGATGAAGATGAAGCAGAATCTTCTACACAGTCAATTCGAATTGAAGAAAGTCTCCATGCAGTGACTCCTTCTCCTGATGCTACAGAATTTCATGAGATCTCTGATATCTCATCTCCTCATATTTATGAAATAGAAGAAGACATTCAAATCTCTGATATTGAAGAAAAATACTGCTGCACTTCCATGCAAACATTCACCGGTGATTTTCCTTTGAATTCTATGCAAAATCTACCAGTAATTGCTATCGAAAGTGAAGAGAAATTTGATTTTTCTTCCTCTAATGTTGTTGTTGCTATGAAAATATGTGATACCTTGGATATTTTGGAAAAAATATTAGATTACCAAAGTGATCCATTCACTCCCCATGATATAGATCTTCCAACAAATTCCTGCAGGATTGCATGCACCAAAATTCAGAATTTTGAAGAAGAAGAAAGTTGTGCATCCACCGTCTCAGTTAACCATTTATTTCAATATGATATTAAAATTATTGGATCTGATATGATATTATTTATATCTGATCTGATATTGCTTGGTTTAATATCTCAAATTCATAATTTTTCAGTACTGCTTGTAGTTGTTCTCATCAACGGTGTGAAGAAACAAGTACCGCAAGTCTCCTACAAAACTGTTGCTGGGGATTTGATTTCATTTCACAGTTTTGGATCTATTGTGAACTTATTCATATATGATTTAATTTCTGATCTGATATTATTTGGTTCATATTTTAAAATCCAAGAGCTTTCAGTCATGCTTGTAGCTTCTCTCACCAATTTCGGTGTGAAAAATCAAGTACTGCACTTTCTCTTCAAAACTGCTGATGGGGATTTGGTGTTAGTTTCCTCATATGAGGTTGCTGATATTTTATTTTGTGAATCATTAGATATTTATGAAGCTATATCAAATTATTGAGCTCAAGCATTCGCTCTCCACAGTCCCAGGGCTTCTCTACCTTTGGTCACAGGCTCATCTCCTCACAGAACTAGTAAAGAGGAAGACATTTTGCATCTGCTTGGACACTTGCTCCTAAGAATTGGGGCTGATTTTACCACTCATGGTTTGTTGCTCAAGGCTGAAAAATATCAGTTTCTTGAGTGTTCCACACATGGTTCGAATCCTCAAGAACATTTTCTCTCTCTTCAGATGATTTCAGCTACTCTACATGGGTCCAGTTTTCACCGTGTAGTTGTTTATATTTCTAATTCAGTTGAGTGCATTGTTCTTCTTCCAAAGTGGAAGATTCCTCCAGACATATTCATTTAGTTTGGATTCAGAGGTTCACATGCACAGTATCATGATGTTGCTGCATAGAAGAACCAATTCTTGATTTACTGCTTAGTTTGAGTGGGAGTATTTTTCCCATGAGATTTTCCCCATTTCCTTGGTTATATTAAGCAGTTACTTTATTGTACAGGGTGGCCTATGGCCTTTGTTTTTGGGGCCCTAGAATTCTTATGCACTTTATGTTTTCTACTTCTCCTGAGTATAGCTTAAGGGGGGGTGTTGGAGAGATTTACCACCATACACACTCATTTTGGTCAAATTGTCCTAGTTAAACCACTATCCTAAGTATTATTGACATTAATTGACATCAGTGGAGCATTAAATGACATCATCTAGTCACACCCACGCCTACCTTCATTCAAGGAGGATAACTTAACCTTCTCCTACATTCGAGGAGGCTAACTGGAGCACTCCGGGGGTGATTTGAGTGATATTAATGCACCTATTTGCTAATTGATGGTTACAATCAGTTGAACATGGCAGTGAAGGTGCCTCCCTTCATTAAATTGATTATTTAAGGATTATTTAATGAACTGGAGACAACAGGGGTGCCTCCAACCAATTTTGATGTTCATTTCAACTTTAGTTAACCTCATCGAGGTTCATTGGAGTCATTGAACTGCTACCACTTGATGGTTGGCATGCTATGACATGTGTCTCATCTCTTTTAGTTGAGACTCAGTCATTTATTGCACTCCGACTTCAGTTAGGGCTCAGTTGAGTCAATTAGGGTTTTGATCAGTGGTTAACTGAGTGTTGACTATGCCTTACATTTAGTTAAGCTAGACTCAGTCATTTAATTCGAATGACCTCCTTAGGAATTCAAATTGTTTCTCATTCATGCTTGTAGCATGACATTGTAATGTAATTTCTCATTCTTTGTGTGAATATACAGAGCAACTACTCATTCTGTAGTTCGATTTACACCATTTCATGAGTTATTTGTTAATTAATCTTTGATGAGACTGATGTTTAGTCCCTAGATCACTGTGCAAGATTAATAGGGCCAATAACAACTCTAGATCATCTTGCTTGACTTGAGCTATGTTCACCTTTTCGTTTGGGTTGTCACCCTGTTGTCCTGATTTTCTTCATAGAGCTATGAACTACTTGTTTCACTGTGGTTATGTAGTGGTTGGTCTTCGGACTATTTAGAGTAGCATTTCAGGCTAGGTATGCTTGAGAAACTTGGTGTTTGCGAGCCATTCAGACAAACTAGGTTGCTGGCTTTCTTCTCCACAACCCTCGAAGAGCATTGGAAAGGGAAGTCAGGGCCTCAGGGACTGTGAAGTAGAGAAGGGACTGATTCCTAGGGTTGGGTGTGTGGATGTCTTAGAAGTCAGGCTAGTTCTGGTGTAGGCATCCTTAACTCTCCATTGAGACCACCATATTAGCATTTAGCCTTTCCTAGCTCCTTAACAGCCTGATAAACCCAACCATGTTGACTTGGCTATTTTGTGCAACCTTGGCTATGTGTAAGCCTGCTTTGACCCTTATTCCTTGCGGAATCATGCCCAGATTCGGGATGGCAGTGTTGCTGAGAGATTGATGAGCACGTTGGCCTATGGTTGGGTGGAACGTTGTAGCAACATAGCTGGTTGCAGATGAGTTCTGTATAAGATAAGTGTTCTTGTCCATTTTGCTTCTGCAATTACATTTACTGTTTCATGAATCAAGATGAACATGTTGATGCTCGAATGTATGTTTTCTTCCCTTCTATGTTGAGTAACTATGCACCCTTGTATGTTTATGCATCTTAGCATGTTTTATGTTTTAAGCATTTTATTGCAATTTATATGCATGTTCATGTTCATGGGGCTATTTTCCCGGAAGTTTTTGATGGTTTGGTAGCGTCCTCTTCGTCGGTCAGAGGATCGGGGACGTTGCAGTGTGGTATCAAAGCTATGGTTGTAGAATAGGCCTGAATGGGCCATGAAAGGTTAGCTAGCAGATACAGGTTGCCTTCTGCCCAGCAGAAATCAGAAGAAATATGTGCATGATAAGAGAATTTTGAAAAAAAATCTCTAAGTATTGGGATCATCGAATCATTGAAGGACTTAGTCCAAAGTCAAGCCGATGCATCAGATCACCTAAGCGGAAGGCCACCTGACAGGAGCCATGGAATAAAAATCTCAGAAATTTTTCTAAATGTCCAGGCTGTCGGCCATCAGAAAACTTAGTGGGACGCACCTCCGATGCAGCGAAATTTTTAGTCGAAAGGCGCTCCGATACAGGCCACCGGCGGACAACAAAAGGACTGAAAATGCATTGGAAGCCATTAGTTGACGATCGCTGAAACGTCGGCGCATTTAGGCGGAAGGGTTTTCGATGGCACCAATGAAAGGAAGATGATGCAAGCGCCGCAACGTCGACAAGAATTAGTTGATTGAATAGCCGACACAGCAGCGGAATTGAAGAGACAAAGAAGAAGGAAAAATGATTCCGAAAAGTTGGAAGTGTCAAACCATTGGCGAGAGTTAGCAGATGGAGTGGTCGATGCACCGACAGATGAAGAAAAGAAATTTTCTGAAAAACTTGTCTAAGTATCGGAAATTGCAAAAAGCTTTAGTTGTCCGAACAACCGATACGTTGGCAAAACTTAGTTGTTTGGATCGCCGATGTGGCAGTAAACATCTACAAAGGATAGACAATGATAGCAACGACATGTCAGCGAAAAATAGGTGATGAAGGTGCTAACGCGACGAAAGAATGAAGGAAGTTTTCACCGAAAACTCTTAAGTATGGAAATCGTCGGTGGAAAGTAGACAAGGAAAACATCGAAACGTCGGCGATGATTAGAGGAAGGTAGAGCCAACATACTCTTTTGACCATTGGCGAAGGTTTGATGAAGGATCGGGGAATATTAGTTGAAGGCAGAGATGCATTTTCAACGGAGATCTTCCGAAGACCGCTGAAACGTCGACGAAACCTAGTTCTTTGGGGAGCTGATGCAAAGATGGAGAACTTTCTGAAATTTTTCCTAAGTGAAGAAAACATCGGAAAATGTTAGAAGATCGAATCGTCGATGAACATCATCGAAAGGATTTAGTTGCTCGTGCATCAGTCGTTGCAGCTACCTAGAGAACTATCCACCCGATGGATAGTGCTTCTGATCGTCGATGCCACGGTAGGTAATGTTCTGATCGTCGACATATCGGAGGAAATTAGTTGTTGAGGTCGTCGATACTGTGTTGTGGAAGTGGGTTTCCTCGCTGATGCTATAGTGGTTAACATTCCTGATCGCTGACCTGTATTAGTTTTTGCATCACCAATAAATGGTCTAGCAGCTTAGATGACTAAGGACCTGATATAGTGGAACTTATAGTTGATAGGGCCGCCGATGAGTGCAGGAGAAATTTAGTCGTCTGGGATCTGATACGTCAGGAAATTAGTTGGGACGAGACCCAATTTTTTACAAAGGAAAATTTTGGGTTTTTCCAGTGGAAGTTCCAGCGGATCTCAGCTAGTGTTCAGTGAATTTTTCCTTGGATTTTTCAGCAATTTCAGGATTGAAAAGGAATTCTAGGTGGTCTGAATGTGTATTTTGGTCTGAATTTGATGAAAATCATCATTTTAGAAGTGGTGTGGTTTTCACACCCAAGGTCAGAATGAAGCATGTGGATAGGTGTTGGAAAGCTTATCCAGTAGGGAACAAGGGAGAGTCACTAGAGTTTGAATGCATAATAGCAAAGTACTATTGATTGCTTGAAAAATAAATGTGTTGTTGTCAATATGGACAAATCCAGAAATTGCATACCTAGAGGTAGCAAGACCATGAAGTCAAACCAGCTGTTGTGCGGAAGAGGAGTTCCATGCAAAGATGAGGGACTTGAAAAGGTAAATTTCCTTAAACCCTGTCTTGCTAATTATAATTACATTTTATAAGTTTTTTACATAAAATGTATGAGGATATGCCTTGCATGCATAGGATATTACATGTTGGTGAGAGTAGTGAGAATTATACATTTATAATGAACCACTGATGATGATTATTGCATTGATGTTGGCATTAGTGGAAAAACCAATGACAACATGGACATGGCTGAATATGTTGCGAGTGCTGACGAATGTGACCAGCAACCCTATGGGGAAAGGGATAAGGCAACAAGTCCAGAATCAAAATTTGGTGAGCAAATTCTGCAATCTCCTGCAAAGGACCAACCAAACTGGTAATGTCAAAGGTGTAAATAGGACCCATGAAGGTAAGGGTTTAATTATGAAAATTTCATGGAGTGGTAAAAGCAAGAGATCTCCTAGCATGTGGGCATTTGAATTTATACTACATTCATATAGAAATGTGTCATGCCTGTATATGTTGTTATGAACATAGTAACTCAAAGGAAGTGAGTATTGATGGTCTTGATTATAGTAATGCATCCTATATGAAGTAGTCATGGTTAGGCCATGCATGGTATGTTTGAATGCATAAGTATTCCTAAATCAATGCAAGGTAGCTTTGAGTGGATATGCATTAAGAGATTTTATAAATCTTGTAGTTATGCATTGAATGGATGGATATGAAAAGTATGAGTAAATGTTGTAGATATGCATACATAATTGTGAGTGAAAATGTTGTGATGCAATGCATGAATGCATAGAGATAGTGCATGTGTTATTATGAATAACTAATGGCTGAAATGATGAATTGATGACAATTTTGGAACCATTTCAAGAGTTGTTATGAATGCAGGATAGTAAGTGCATGAAAAAGGTAGTCATGATCAATTGGCTTCTGAAAATGCTCTATGGACGGGAAAGGTGGTACAATGATATGCTTGTGGAGTAAGGAATATCTAAACAATTCATTTAAATTGCATAAATGATGTGACTATACCTTGCAATTTTAGTATGATAATGATTGCATGAAGTCAGTGAGTTTGGTGATATTAATATGCTAACAGCTAGAAGTATTTGAATTCTAGGATTCTGAAAATGCTTCAGTGATTGTTGTAGCAATGAAAAAGGTTTAATGCATCAAGACTTACCAAGTGTTTGGCTGATTGAATTTCAGGTTTCAGGTAGATTGTTTGGGGCATGGCAATGTGGTAAGACCATGACAAAGTCCAAAATCTACCACGTGAAAGAGCCAAACCTCATGAGAAGGGTCTCATGGCTGTGAAAATAGTTTGTATGCTGAATGAATTGTCAATTTAAATTTGTAAATTTTAGATTTGAGAAATTTTCGACAACTACTAATCATTATTGGCTTGCATAGAATTATGTCAGGAGGACGCATTGTAAGTGGATGTTCATGTGATGCTAGTAAGCATAAATTATAATGGGAATAGTGGTGTTGCTTACAAGAGACCACAAATGAGGGATCACCTAATTGCCAAGCAAATCAATTTTTGTAGTAAACAGAATTGCAAATTCCTATTGAATTTAATTACTAATGCCATTGCTTGGTTATGGAACAATCAATTTGGATTGTGTTATCAAATAATCATTGACTATTTAGCTACTTGATGAATGTGCTAGGGGTACGCATTGCAAGAATACCATGTGTGATGGCCTGAAGGAGCCAAAATTCATGGGGAGGTTTTCCCCTACTGTTGGGAAATAGGGCAGACCCGGGTTTAATCCTTATATGTCGCACCAACAAAAGACCCACCGTGTTGGCCCTTTCGGCAACAACCTGTACGCAGGTTGCAGTCTCACCCGAAACAGCAATGGGGTGCCGCAGAATCAGGTTTCTGCAAGCAGAGAGGGATATTACTATACCTTAGCCTTTAATAAACTTATTAATCAATAGTTACACAACTTAGTCATTCGCTTATAGATATATAACTTCACAGATAGATAAATAACCGTGACTTGCTTAACCCAATACAGGGAATTCACAGCGAAGCTTATTATTAGCAGTGATCTACGTTATCAGATGTATACAATTTTTAATGCATAAAAATAACAGAAATAGAAGCAACACAATAAAACACAACACCAAATATAACGTGGTTCACCCCCAGTGTAGGGGCTACGTCCACAAACTGAGTTTTATTCAACTTGCTACAAAACCACAGTTTGATCTGCGCACTCAGCTGCAGATCCCTTCAGTCCTTAACAGCCGCACACACAGTTGCAGGCCTCTGCGCACACAGCTGCAGATCTTTCCTACTCTTCTTACAAAACCCTTTGTGCACACAGCTGCAGAGGTCATCCACGCACACAGCTGGGACTTAACCTTTCCTTACAAAACCAACCTTAACTTCGCCTTGATATTTCTTACATCATAAAACCTAACCTTTCTCATTTACACAAGTGCCTATTTATAGCGCACTGTTTACAAAAACATGGATTCAATACCATGGACACCCAAAACCCTAAACCCTGGTCTTAAGCCGCGGGTTTATTACAATAGAAGACTTTGATTCAACCCCCGACACCCCTAAGACTATTTTCAGTCAAACCCATGGGGTTACTCATCTTAAGGACCATTGAGGTGCACGCGCGCCCTAACAGGCCCCTAAGACTCACCAGTGTCCCGTCCCAGGGCACTTATCTGCTCGGCTGGTGGTAAAATTTGCTTGGCGAAGACATTTGTGCGCTGGTTCCTGGAGTTCTTCCTGCTAATGGTCGGCTGCCCACTTCTTTCTGCGACTTGATATTGATGCGGAACTAAGGCCTTGTGGATCCATCTGCAACCCCATCCTTTGGTCGGACTGGAGACACTTAACCAGCCACAGCTTGGGGTCCCCTGGAATTGTGTGTCACACTGCATAAGACACACAGCTGCCAAGGTTCTGCTATGCTAGAAGCTTGCAGGGTGGGGCGCACCAGAGTCGTTTGGCGAGGTCTTATGGCCATCGTGGCTCCATGTTAGAGCAAATTTGTGCCTGCCTTCGCCTGGTTTAGAGCAAACTTCTGCCTTCCTGCGTACCTAAGTCGAATACGACTTGTGCTGGTGGGCTACTCAAAAGGTTCTGCAGGCCTCTTTCTCTGAACTCGCGTACTAGCTTCTGGATGTCACAATTGTTTGTCATGGCTCCAATCAAGCAAACTCCAAGAAGTGCTTCGAGGAGAATGCCACAAGCCCATGTAGCTTACTTATAGAATTTTGTTACAGCATCTGTCATCATAGTGTAGTAACACTACTACATTTCGATCTAAAATCCGACGGTTACTTCCGATGGTGCGTGGATTTTTTCTTTTAAACCTACCAAAAATCACAAAGTTAATTTTTTTTTTGTAAATGTGGCCACAATCGTCGCTCAACCAATGGTTATTCTCATCACCGTCGGTTAAGCGACGGTGAGTTAGTAAGCGACGGAGCAACCGTTGGTTAAGCGACGGCGCGTTAAAGCAAAGTTAAGCTTGAAAATATTTTTTTTTTCTGACCATACATTTTCCTCTCACCGTCATACAGTTCAATAGGTTCACCGTCATACAGTTCAATACGGTTCAAAGGCAATATCCAGTATAGACTGCCAGAACGAGAAACGAAACCCGGAGGGACATTTTACATGTCCAATGTGTTCATTTTAATGTAAATATATGTGTATATGCCACACAAATTCCACGATAGTTCATTAGCTATCTGGGGTTTGCAGTCTTTAGCCATCTTCTCTCCATTTTTCTCTTCCGTTATTGGTTTTTCAACTAAAAAATGCGGTTGAATTTGCTGGGGTTTTGAGGTTTTTGGAAGGTGTCCTTTCATGGTTGTGCTGTAAATTTTTCGGCAAGGTCCGGCAGCCATGACGATCGGCAATTTGGTGGAGATTCTACAGCAGAACGATGGATTGGTGGATCTGTCCCAGCAGCTCCATGAAGCCGCAGTGTAGGAGGGTTTAAAGGGCTTGGCTGGGGTTCTGGCAGAGGGCGTCAAGGAGGTCGACCAAGGGACCAGGGGCTTCTTGCACTGGAGCAATTTGCAGCTTCGGGGGGTCTTGTCTGTTACGCAGGCTGTTGTTGTTGCTTGTTGTTCTCTGCGAGGTAAGTTTGTCTGCCCGAACTTCTAAATCATGGAAAAGTCTATTCCCCAAAATAGCAGGAGAAATATTGATTAGGATAAATATGGCTGCCTTTTTTTTATAATAGGGGATTGCATTGTGCATATAATTGTAAACTACCAATGAGCAATATATGGAGACACCCGTTTGGGAGAGGTGAACATATGTCCTCTATATGAGGATTCAAACTTGTTAATTGCAGTTAAGGAGGTTATTAAAATATCTCATTTGTCACCCGCAAGTGAAAGATGCCCTCCTTTGGCAGTGCTTCACACGATTACGTCTAGTCCTGTCTTTATCAAAGTGGAGTTTAAGGAACAGCCGCAATTTGAGCAATCGTCTCTAAAGCAACTGTACAACACAAGCCTCAAAGAAGCAAAGGTACACTTCATTTTTTATTACCAACTCACCTACAATTTGCCTTTCTTTGCTACAAATATCAGTATGCTTGTTATCTTCAGATCGGGATTGCACAAATACCAGTCTATTTCTATCATGGAAATAGAGAATAGGAACATATCTTATTTTTGCTCCATCGCCAGTGGCCACGGTGCTGGTATATCTAGTTTAATTGTTTTTTCATAGTGCTCATTTAGAGGTTTCTTTTGAAATCATAATGCTCTTTAAAAGTAATGACTGTGCAGTTTTTAAGAGACTATCTGTTGAAACTTGTAAAGTCTATATCGATAATTGAAATAAGTTGTCTTTGCTTGCTAGAAAGAAATATCAACTTTGAGGATGTCCAATGATTATCCAAGTATATCAAAAGTTGGATAGGCAACAACCACTAGGTACAAATGTGTGGTTGTAGATCATTGGCTAGATATTGAAAATTAGAGAGGAACAAATATAGACTTTGAAGGTTTACTAAATTGTCAGTATATTAGTAAAGAAAACTTATGGTAGTGGGTAATACAAATATACATGGGGCGTGCTGCCCCTTCTATCAGAGCCAGTTATGTAGGTTGATTGAATGGGTATACAAAAAAAAATTCACATGGTCCAAAAGCATTCAGTGATCCATGTCAATGTTCCAGACCATTTCTGTTGCTGATACCAAAATGAAATTTTTTGTGAACATGACAGGAGCTTAGTGATCTTCATCATTCGTTCCCTTTGGAGTGTTGTTGTAGCCTTGAGGAGCACTGTAGTTGGTGTCATGCTCCAAAAATAGTTTCATCTTCCAGATAAATGTCATCTGCTAGCATTCAGTCCAGGTAACATGGTCCACTAGGTCAACTTGTGTAGCCGGTCTGATATAACTATAAGGTTCCTCACCTAAAGACTTTACCCAATGCCAGGGAGTTCAGGCCACTTGGTTGTCTTTGCCTCTCTCTTTTGGGGAGAGGCTCTGGTATATCTGGATTCAACAGGTTAGTCCCCAACAGGATCTTGGGATCTAGTTGTGCCCATTCTTCCTCCATTTTATGCTTCTCTGTGATTTCTTGGTTCTGTCCTTTCATCTCAGGTTGAGAATTTGCTAGCATTACCAAAGGCTACTTTGCTCTCGCCTCTGGTTGATTTCAATCCTGGGATTGTTATGGCATCAAGGAAGGCGCCTCTAAAACCTACTTGAGCTTAGAGTGATCACTACTGGACTTCTCAAGAGATTGAAAAGGGTTCAGTTCTACAACTACTGCATTTGCCTTGGGGTGTGTCTTCTCTTTTGAAGTTCTTGGGAAGGCTTCTTCTTGACTGTGTATCAATCTTCTACCAATCTAGAGGTCCTTTAAAGGATGGTTCGGTAGGTGGATTTGGAAGCTTAGCGGTTGTCTCCTTTGGTGTTTTCTATCCCGTCCTCAACTGGTTTGGACATGCGTGTCTCATTTTCCAGTGGCTGATCCCAAGTGTGATGCAGCTATTGCAATTTAAGTATGCTTGACAATGGTTTTTAAGGTCTAAATGCATTCACAACTTTGCATGCAATAAGATGGTGCACTCCATGGTTACCTTAAAAATCATTAGAAGGGAGCTTAACATGTGGCCTACTTGAGAAAATTGAATTATGTTAGAATTACATGGGTAGAGAAGGGGGGGATCCACATTAGATCTGAAGTGGGCCTTTTCATGAAGCTTTAGACAGTCAGATTCAACCCTTCCAAAGACCCCCTTCAAACTCCTGGTTCCTGTTGCTGGGGCTTGATAAAACTACGAAGAAGTAATCTCTTAGATCTGAGAGTCTGATTCTCAGACCATTTTCGGCTTTTTATTTGCTATTGGTCAGATGAGGACCTTATACTGATCAGAGTCAAACTTAAGATTTCTATGTGGCCTGCTAGAAGCCCAGGTTTAAAAAAATGACCGAGGTTTTAACAGTTGCAAAGATCCCATTGTTGGCACCTGGACAAGCTCACACCTCCCTTTCTTCATTACCAATACTGCCAAGTTTTTGACTGGGGAAGACCAAGAACCAATTTTTTCTTCCCAGACTCTCTACAAACTTCCTTACTCCTAAGAGGTTGAGTTGCTTGAACTTGAAAAGCAACACATGCAAAATGCCAGAAGCTAAATAACAGAAATAAACACAGTACTGGGCAACCTGAAACGATCCTTAAAAATGCAGGGTGTTGTTGGAATTCAAAGACAATCAGAATTGCAGGAGACTGGCAGCACTGGTAAACTTAGTGATGGCTATTGTTCACATCCCCTAGAAGAAAAAAGTTAGAAATTTTAACAGTTACAATGTAATTAAGTAGAGGAAAATAAATATAAAATTTGAATATTGACAATGGACATTACCAATATCACTAATTTTTTGCGATTCTAATTTCTAAACGTCAATTTTGCTATATCCTTTTGTATTGTGTTAGAGTGCCAATATTTGTATACAGTTATTTCTTTTCAGGATATTATTTTTCATATCTCCATGATAACAAACACATGGAATGTTGTTTATATCATTCATTCTGCCAATAATAAGGAAATTTGGCACTTTGCATACATTATCCCCCAATGTGGACATTGTATCTAATGCTCGTCTCTACCAAGACCAAATCCCATTGTTGTTTCACCTTTCTCTAAACCTTCCCTTGGGATCCAAAGTAGTGCTTAGGATGCAATTTCCTGAGTTATTTGGCATTGCACTCTCTTAAATACAACCTTTGACCTTTTGGAGCCAAAAGATAGTAAATCCCTTTAATCACATTCATATCCGGCCAATTCTACAGCTCAAACCCAAGCTGTATCTTAGGATCGTCATAACATCTTGGAACTCCCACGTCAGGTTGTTAGTCTTATCGATGTCAAAAACCTTGCCTTGCCTTTGTTTGCACCAGCCAACGAGATTACATCACTTTGTGTGTGTTACATAATCCTTCAACTGTTATGTGCTATACAGCATAGTTCCCAGTACTTTTACGCAACATGTATGGTGATGCAACTCTAATTGTTTCCCATAAAAATAAGAAGTCAAGATTTTAGAATAGACCTTTCGGGGAAATCTGTTGCAAATTTCATCTATG